>QJPP01004155.1:0-158261 GCA_003996215.1 Jaltomata sinuosa
TCAACTCACCAGGAGCCATACGGTAAGGAGAAATAGAAATGGGCCTAGTGCCCGACTTACTTAATAGCCGAAACTCAATATCTCTCTCAAGGTGAAAAGGCCTGGCAGTCGGTAGGAACACATCGAGGAAGTCTACTAACCACAGGATACAAGACTCAGGAGAAGTGGGGTCAGCACTAACATCTCGGACATATGCTAGATAAGCTAAACACCCACGGGAAATCAACTTTCTAGCTCGAAGATAAGAGATGATCCCAGATGGTGCATGGCTAACAGAACCCTGCCACACAACCGGGGATACACCGGGCACAGCTATGGTAATGGTCTTGGCATAACAATCCAAAACCACACGATGAGGGGATAACCAGTCCATGCCTAGTATCACATCAAAATCTAGCATATCAAGAATCATCAAATCACCCCAAGTCTCTGAATCACCAATAGATAGCATACAAGATCTCACAATCCGATCCACTACTAAAAAATCTCCTACTGGGGTCGAAACAGAAACATGAACAGATAATGGCTCACTAGCCAACCCCAAACAAGGCACAAAGTAGGCAGATACGTATGAACAAGTGGATCCAGGATCAAATAAAGCCATAGTCGACTGATGGCACACAGAAATTGTATTTGTAATCACAACATCTGAGGCCTCTGCCTCTGGTCTCCTAGGGAACGTGTAAAACTGACGATGACCTCCACCTGCCCGACCGCCATCCCTACCACCTGCTCTGCCGCGCGGAGCACCACCTCTACTCTGACGACCACCCCCTCTAGCCGGGGGCTGAACTGCTCGTAAAGGCTCGGCCAACTGAACTGTACCCTGCTGAGGGCAATCTCTAGCAAAATGACTAATCACACCACAAGTAAAATAAGCCCCTGGCGGTCTACTCGGTCGAGATGAACCAGCAGATCCCGTATAACCACCACGGCCTGATGCCCCAGAAACTTTACCCCTCGAAGACTAGCCGCCATAGCCCTGATGGCTGCTCTGACCCTGCTCGAACTGGGTACTACCGAAAGTCTGAAGGAAAGCCTGAACTGGTCGGCTGGACTGACCCTGGTGCTGCTGTGGCTGATAACTCCGGCTCCAATGGCCAGTACCTCTACCACCATATCTGGAACCACTGTAGACACCCTAATGTCGAGGCCTCTGATCTCTGGACCCCTGATCATGTCGCTGTAAGTCCTCCACAGTGCAGGCATAGTCTATGATAGCCTGAAACGACCGACCACCGACAATCAATATCTCAGCTGGCTGCCTGATCTCTGGCCTCAATCCCCATACAAATCTGTGAATCCTATCTGTCTCGGTAGGAATGATCATAGCTCCAAATGGTGCTAGCTGATGAAAATGGGTCTCATACTCCGAGACAGTCGTAGACCCCTACATAAGGTGAGTAAACTGCTCTCTGCGACGCTCACGATCACTCTGAGGTAGGAACTTGGCCATAAAGGCCTCATAAAACTCAGACCAGGTCAAAGGAGGTGACAATGGTGGTCTACAAGCAAGATGAGCCCTCCACCATAACTTCGATGGGCCTCCTAACTGATAGGTAGTATAACCAACCCCGTGAGTCTCCAACAAACCCAAATGATGCAACATCTCCTCACATGTAGTAATAAAGTCATGTAGATCCTGTCCATAAGTACCAGTAAATCTCGGAGGTGCTAACCTCAAAAACCTACCAAACGCCTTCTGCTCTTACTCAGTCATAGTTGGGCGAGGAGCAAGAGGCTGTGCAACAGATGGGACCGGAATGACCTCCGCACGAGAAGCCATAGTAGCAGGCTGCGCTCCTGAACTCTATGCACCCAGGGCTGCCCCCTGAGCGGATGTCTGCGCTACCTCAGAAGGCCGCTCTCCAATTATACCCAAAAGCTGTAATAGTAATCCCCGAATATCTGGAGACTGAGCTGCGGCTGGAGCTGGCACAGAAGTGGGCACTGGAGCTGGTACTGGAGCTGGCGCTGGAGCTGGTGGTACCTGGGCTGCCCCCTGATCCACATGCCGCTCGGGCTCTATCTCCACTCTAGCAGCTCTAGCAGGTGCCACTGCTCGAGGGCGTCCTCGACCCTTAGCTGGAGTGGGAGGCTCATCTTCGCGTGATGCCGATGATCTCGTACGAACCATCTGCAGAAGAATGAAGTAGAACAAATGAGGTTTCCAGAAACTTCAAGGGTCCTACGCACGACACAGAAGCAATAAAAGAATCAAGTTTCCTAAAATATCACTGTAGCCTCCCGAAGATTGAGTACGGACGTCTCCGCCCCGATCCGCAGCACTCTACTAGACATTGGCTCCTATATCGATGACACCGGTGAACCTAAAGCTCTGATACCAAGTTGTCACGACCCGATTTCTCGGTCATGATGGCACCTACAACCCCCTAGTAGGCAAACCAATTCCCGTAGCCCAGGACAGTTAGTAATAGGCTACTATCTAACAAATAAGCGGGAGAGTAGTTTAATGAGCAAAAAGTAAGGGAACAAGATGAAGAGAACAGATAACGGGAGTATATATATACATATGCGGAAACTAAACCAAACCCCAAGACCTGGTATCATAGTATAGAGCGAAAACTACATACATGGAGTGCAAACGATCCAAAATAATATATACAGATGTCTCTGAATGGTAATTGAGTACATGAAGCAAAAGAGAAACTAAAGCTAAGCTCCGATCGCCAAGAGCTCACCCTCAGTCTAAAGTAGTCCCCAATAGATCTCCAAGCACAAATCACAGCGATCTAACGACGATGGCCCACGCTAGGATCTGCACCAAACGATGCAGGGGGTAGGGTGAGCACCAAATGCGAAGAATAAGGTACCCAGTAGGTATAATAGGCCGACTGGGCATATATAAGATAAAAGCGTAGTAACAGACAGAACAGAAACAAGTAGTCACAGAAATCAACGAAAAGGGGTACACAGGAACTAGCCCAGAGGGAAGTCAACAGAACCACATATGAGGCCAGCAAGCAAAATATATACACCATAGGCACATGTGAAAGTAAGAAACAATGCACCTGGGGTCCTTGCAATAACAGTGTATACATAATAAGTTTACTAAATGGACGGTATACCGGTAACCTCAAGTGTAAGAAGAGGGAAAGAGTAATGATAGGCATGCTCAGAGACATGAATCAAACTGAACTAATCATATCAATCTCAAATCTAGAACTAACAGTCTAGCAGGAACTAATTTCATACTTAACTGTAACGGGGAACAATTCTATAAGTAAATAGCAAGAGTCTACCTACAGTCCCCCGGCCGCCCATACAACCGAGGAACACAAACAAGTGAAAACAAACCCTCCGGCATCCCATACTACCAGAGCGTATAATCAACAAACAACAAACAAGGGTGGAGCCTCAAACAATGAATGATATGATGCATGAAGATCTCAAGTGAAATGGTATCCCTGTATGTACCTCCTCCGGTGCCGATCCGGCCCAGCAGGTAGGTTCCATGGAAGGACACTGCCCGTATACCTCTACTCCACCGTATACCCTTCCTCTGGCACATGCAGCCCGCAGCCCCAGGCCCGGATGGCAAGGTCCATGGAGGTCCCTGACCCCATATTAAAACTCAGTATCAAAACATGTCGTCCGGAAGTAAGTCCGGTTTCAAGATAGAGACCTAGTCTCTAATATGCATGCCCAGACCCTGTCCAGGACTAAAGTAGTAGGAAAATATCTCAAAAAACACTCCAAGGGTGCCCGGGCATTACCGGCTCTAAACAGTAGAAAGTCATCTCAGGTGCTCGGTCCGACCGAGGCTAAAAATCATCTCAAGTAGCAAGAAAACTCAACTAGCACCCCTGCCCTGCCGAGTATAGCGTTAATCGTAAAACTGATGATTTAAATCATAATTTTACTTTCTTTTACCCAAGAATATTCACAAGTTAAATCAAACCATTTCCAATTCATTTTTATCAAAAACGGGCCCCCGGGGCCATGCAAGGTTTAGAAAATAGTGTCAGTAGGCCCGAAGCCCAAACCATAGTAAAACATGGGTAAAACCTCTTTATATGCATGGAAATGGTATGATCACACACAATAGCTGCCCAGCGGCTCACAATCAACCTATCTACCCTGCACAGGCCCACAGCTACTCAGCAAGGATAACCACCCTAGAAGGATATTTCTATGCCCGGGATTCGCGGACATTCCCAAAATCCCACCTTCTATGTTCCAGAGTCAACAAGGTCTCACAGGACCACAAGGGTAAATAAAATATATCGGCAAGTACTACAAGCAACGGAGGAACAAAAGTAGGCGAACTTGAATAAAGTGGTCGAGGTCTGTGGTACCAACCTAATAATCCAACCCAAGGATGCTGGCTAGTACAATTTTATCCTATATATGAGGAGTCTAGGGAAAATAAACCGTAACCTACCTGTCGTCCGATGACAAGCTTGAACCTCTCCGAAAAAGCTCCAACACGAAGTCAGACTCGAACTCGGGCTTAAATAACTTGACGTAGATAATCAATTATCCTTTGGGAATTAAATATAGCATAAAAGTATTTCCCTTCTACAAAATCACTCCAGCGATCTTATCACATATATATACTAAAGCCTCTGCCCTACTTTGGATGAAACAAATAGAAATTTGCTAACAATGTTCAAATGCTAAGCTACAGCAAAAAAAATGAAAGAAATGTATTCCATAAAACAAGAAACATTTGTTGGTCACATTGAATTTTGAATTGATAATCCACTGCTAAGTTCAAAAGCAGTTAATGCCACACATTAGTGATTTACTAGGTGGCCCTCTTCCTCCACTTCCACGTGGAAGTGGAGGTGCCAACTCACAATTTATTTTTATCTCGTTATGTAAATATTCGGGTATTGCATATATTCGTGGTAGAATAAATATAGCTTTTTGAATATACCATAATTAATAGAAAATTATTTTAAACAAAACCTACTATATTATAATAATAATTTTTAACATAACTAAATTTACTATCTCCATTAAAATAATACAATGTATAAAAACCTTATAAAATAAATACATACACAATTATGTCATAACAAAAGTATTTTTCATACACATTAGAATACTTTAAAAAGGTAATAAAAAATATAACTTTAAAATAAAATATTTTCAAATATACGCGCGATGCTAATAAAATTCTTAAATTTAGGTTCGCAATTCACCATCGCACGATTTTGATACTCAAGAACTCTCTTGGAACCCTCCCTTATGTTTTCTCACTGTTTCAGAACTGAAATAGCGTTTTAAAACGTGAAGTTGAGGCTTTAAATCGATCTTGACCCGACCCAGTTTCTGCCAGACAGTCCGCGGTAAAACAGTCATAACTTTTTACTCCAAGATCAGTTGGACGTGAGGTTTTGTGCATTGGAAACGAGACTCGTAGACCTTCGATTAAGTATTTTGAGGGACTTATAACTCTTTATATATTGAGAGAAAAGCTCTGATACATTTCACCCAAAGTTCCGAAAATTTAATAAAGAAACTTACGATAACGTTTCCCGACTTGCTTGACTTCAAAACTTATCATACGACCAAACAAATGGCCCCGGCACCAAACTACCGGTCCCAAAATGCTTTAAATGACTTGGGGCCGCTACAAACAAGCTCTAACGGTACAAGGAAAACGTATACGTGGAAATAACCGGAAGGGTCATTACATTTGCATAATCAAATTATGTATTTTGTTCCTTGGTTTATAACCACTTATCTGCCGTTATATGTTAATATGATTGAAAGAACTTATAAAGATGGTAGTGGCAGCCTTATAAAAGCCATATACCCTTCTCAATCACCTTTTATATTGCCTAATAATACAGGTATTACTTTCTATGCATTTCAAAAATTCATTGATGAAGATATTGCTTCTATCAGTATTGTAGAAATTAATAAACTTATTACTCAAAACAATTATTTGAGTTTGTATGTTAAAGTTTTGGGAGAACATATTAGTTCTTTTGATAAAAAACTTGATGAATTGACTATTTTAATAAAAGGTATAAAAGCGAATATAGCTAAAACTAATGTTGCCTCCACATCGGCTAGGAAAGCTGAGGCTCAGATTGTCTCTACTCATGTTCAGAGACCTCCTGAGATTCAGGATTTCAAATTTAAATCTTTAAATGATTTAGAAGAACTTCTTGATAAAAAGTTTTCTTGTTTAAATATAAAACCAATTGACCTTTCGAAAGAGTTCTCAGATAAAATTGAAACAACTGTTGATTATAAAAATGACGTTTCCTTGGAGTTTAATAAACTCAGAGTATAATAGCTATGCTAATAAACCCAGCATGCAGACCTATTATTATCCTCGTCTTACTCCCCAATATGTTTTGATAGAGGAACAAGATTGGAATCAGACTAATACGTCTTATAGTGGTTCAGAAATTTATGAATGGAATCTTGATGGTTTGACTAATAGACAATTAACCATTTTGGTTCATAGAATGCTCATGTATGCAACTATCTGTAAAAGTGTTAAATACACAGATAGAACTATTTTCAAAATGATTGTTGTAGGTTTTACAGGCCAACTTCGAGGCTGGTGGGATAATTATTTGAGCATGGAGGAGAAAGCCTCCATTATTAATGCAGGGGCTGCTGATGAAGATATTGATAACCTAGGCATGGATCTAGTTAAAAATAGAGAAGATGCCGTTTATACCTTTGTCCTCACCATATTAGAACATTTAAATGGTAGATTTACCAATCAGGATGAAACTGTTCGTACCCTCCTTAATGGTCTAAGGTGTAACACCTTGTCTAATTTTAGGTGGTACAAAGATACCTTTATGAGTCGGGTGATGGAATTACCCAAGAATAAGTTTGAACATTGGAAAGCCAAATTCATAGTTGGGCTTCCTTCCTTATTTGCTGAAAGAGTTAGAAAAACTCTGAGGGGTAGTCATGGTGAGATTCCTTATAAGGATTATACTTATGGTAAGCTTACAGGAGCTTGCACACAAGAGGGATTAAACTTGTGTAATGAATTACTTTTGTCCAGACAGCTTAAAATGGATAAGCTTAAGGAAAGATCTCAGCCAGGAGATTTTTGTACTCAATTCGGTTTACCCGAACCTTTTGCTAATAGCAAAAACAAAAGTCGGTATTATAAGTCCTCTAGAACTGAAGGATCCCACAGGAAAAGGAGATCTAGACGTAGGACTAAGTAAGAAAGAGAAGCTAGAAAAAGCTTTCGTAAGTCTACTAGATTTACAAAGGATCGATCTGGGAGGGATCTATCCAAAATCAAGTGTTATACATGTGGAAAATTAGGCCACATAGCACCAAATTGTAAGTTAAATAAGTTAAAAACTTTATAACTAGATAGTGAGACTTATGATAAAGTTTATGGTTTGTTATACACCTCAGGTTCTGAAGATGATTATTACTCTCATTCTGATTCTGATATTGAACTTCTTGATTTATCTGATAGTGATAAAAATCTTGATAGCCCTTGCGCCACTTGCCAAGGTATTGAATGCAATTGTGATAATGATGAAAATTATAAATTGCAATCAGAATTCCAGGATTTCAATATGAACACTATCACCTCTGATAATGTAATTGAGTTTTTGAAAGAAGTTACTGATAATAGGCTCCGCAAAAATATTATAAATCTAGCTACTGCTAATGAGGCTAGTTCAAGTTCTTCAAAACCTTTTGAGTATAAGAAAAAATGATTTTGAGTACTCTGCACCTTATTCCAACCTCCTTATGATGAAAAATACTTTCACTAAAAAGATTCTTCTTTTGATGATTTAAAAGATGAAATTGAGAGTTTGAAAAGAGAGATTAAATCTCTTAAACAAAATCAGTTGATTTGTGATCATAGAATTACTTAGATTGAGATAAGTAATTCTGTGTCCACCAAAAGCAATCATATGCCTTCTAAGGACAAAGGTATTGCTGAACCAAGGGAAGACTCTGTTAATCCTGACCCTAAAAATGATATATTTTTAGGTATGATGCAAATTATTACTGCCTATAAATGGTACGTTAAATGTACTATTTTAATCGATAATAGTTTTTCAATTTCTAATATTGGCATGATTGATAGTGGTGCTGATGTTAGTTGTATTCAGGAAGGCTTAGTGCCTACGAAATACTTTCAAAAAACTTCTCATATGGTAAAGTCTGCATCAGGACATGCTTTAGATATAAAGTATAAATTGCCTAATACAAATATTTGCCAAAATAAAGTCTGCATTCCTCATTTCTTTTTTCTGGTTAAAAATGAGTTATTTCCTCCAATTATATTTGGAACCCCTTTCATAAATGCAATTTATCCATTTACCAGCATAGACTCAAAAAGATTCTCTGCTACTTACAATAATTCTGAAATAATTTATACTTTTGTTACAGATCCAGTAACTAGAGATATAAATGCTTTAATTGATATGAAGCAAAGACATGTAGATTCTTTGCAACTGGAATTGTTTAGTCTAATTTTTTTTGATTCTCTAAAATCTGCAAAGGTACAGGAAAAAATTAAATTAATTTCCCAACAAATTGCTGTTGATATCTGTGCAGATCATCCCAGTGCTTTTTGAAATCGAAAAAAGCATATTGTCACCCTTCCGTATGAAGATAATTTTTCGAAAGATAATATACCTACTAAATCGCATCCCTGTCAAATGAACGATGAGTTAGTAGAATTTTGCAAAAAAGAAATTGATAGTTTATTGCAAAAGGGTTTGATCAAACCTTCTAAATCTCCTTGATCATGCACTGCATTTTATGTCAATAATGATGCTGAAAAGGAGCGAGGTGCTTCTATATTAGTTATTAATTATAAACCATTGAATAAATATTTAAAATGGATTAGGTATCCTATCCCCAATAAAAAGGATTTATTGTCAAGATTATATGATGCCAATATATTTTCTAAATTTGATTTAAAATCAGGTTATTGACAGATCCAAATATTTAAAGAGCATACTTATAGAAATGCTTTTAATGTTCCATTTGGGCAATATGAATGGAATGTTAAGCCTTTTGGTTTGAAAAATGCCCCATCTGAATTTCAGAAAATCATGAATGACATTTTTAATCCATATTTGGATTTCATCATTGTTTATATCGATGATATTTTGGTATTTTCTAAAACATTAGAAATGCATATAAAACATCCTGATATTTTCAAGAAAATTGTTATTCAAAATGGTTTGGTTATCTCAAAACCAAAAATAAGTTTGTTCCAAACTAATGTCCGATTTCTAGGACATCATATTTGTCAGGGAAAGATTACTCCAATTCAAAGATCTATTGAATTTGCATCAAAATTTCCTAATGTCATCACTGATAGGACTCAGTTACAAAGGTTCTTGGGAAGCTTAAATTATATTTCCCCATTCTATAAGAATCTTTCTTGTGATTTAGCCCCTTTATATGACAGACTAAAAAAGAATTATAAGTCTCCTTGTTTTGATAGTCATACCACTCTGGTACGAAATATTAAACTCCGTGTTCAGTCTTTGCCTTGATTAACTCTGGCTAACCCTGCTTGGCAAAAAATTATTGAGACAGATGCGTCTAATATTGGTTATGGTGGGATATTGAAATAGATAATTCCCAACGACAAAAATGAGTATTTAATAAGATTCCACTCTGGCAAATGGACTGAAGTCCAAAGAAAATATTCCACTGTGGCGCATGAAATGCTAACCATTGTAAAATGTGTCTTAAAATTTCAGGATGATTTATACGATCAAAAGTTTTTGATAAAAGCAGATGCTCAATCGGTGAAGTATATGTTTGACAAAGATTTTAAGCATGATGCTTCTAAACTAATATTTGCAAGGTGGAAGGCTCAATTAGCCCCTTTTGATTTTGAAATTCATTATAAAAAGGGAAGTGATAATTCTTTACCAAATTTCTTATCCCGAGAATACCTCCAATAAAATGAATTTTTACGCAGTCTTTTTTAATGAAAAAAATTTAATTACCATTTTTAAGGTAATCACATTTAACAGAGACTTGAAAAGTCTTATAATTAATAAAATTATTGATAACATTATCAAGGAAGATTTGTCAATCCATGACTACTCAGAAATTATCTGACAAAATTATTATAGACATAATCATCGATTGCTATGTGTGCAGGATGGATCCTCCTTGGATTCTAGGTAGAGGCAGAGGAAGGGGGAGATCAACCCCAGGGAGATCATCCCAGGCCTATTCTCAAGGATCGTCATACGGATCCTCATCAAACTCCCCAGTTATACAAATGGGAAGAAAGAGTTTAGTAAATGAGAAGATTTCTCAGAAAGGTGAATCTTCATCTATTCATCTAGAAGATATTCCAGAAAATAGTTCGTTATATGGTCATTTGCAGGCATATTTAGCTGCCCAGAAGCAAAATAATACTTTTGCTTCAATCGCTAAAGAGGACAATGATGATATCAAGTCCTATGAAAAGTTACCAAAAAGAGAAATGATATTTCTCGTAGAAAACTCTGAGCTTCAGAAAAAAGATGAGCCATGGAAGATAATCCAAAGGTACTTAATAAATGGGTTATACTATCCGGGTGAGTCATACAAAACCCGTGCTTATTATGAGACAATCCGGACGAGTACAAGAAGTGTAGAATTTCAGCACTTTGCTGGTTATAACACCGCAGAGAATGTTTATAACTTCTCCAAAATCATTATTAAACAGATTATATCTGCTGAAGTTTGGGAAATATCTACTATGAAAGAAAGGCAGATAAGCCTTAACCAGTCTCGTATGAACTTTACATATGAGGATTATATTCAAGCATTTGATAGAGTGCTATACTATAATAATGATAGACATATACACACTTGGTTCGTAAAGGTGTGTGCAAAGATATTTGCGAAACCCATTCCAAATTGGTTTTTGAATTGGTGGTCATACCACGGTCCCACAATCCAGATCTTACCCCATCAATTTCTTATGTTATACAAGGAATGGACCAAAGTGTCACCTAATTTAAACTGATTATATCATGCAGATCATATCTGCAATTTGGAAAAAATTGATCAAAGCTATTTCTTTATTGAATTCTCTATTCCATGGATTCATAAATGGACTCCTGAATTAGGGTTCACTGAAGAAAAGATTCCATGTCTATACAAGACCTTTTATAATAATTTTTGGGATAAATTGATGAAAATAGATCCCAAAACAAAGGTTTTACATGGCCAAGAACTTATGGATTCCATTAAACTACGAATCCAAAAATACACTCGAGCCCCTTTAAGGGAATTATCGACGAAAGTTTGGTCAGGCATATCGCCAGAAAGATCTCTTTCCAAGATGGAGATAAAGAAGAAATGATCACTGAATATTTAGAAGAGGTCAAGAGAAATCTACTTCTGACGATAAACCAGATAGATAAATCAGACACTTTCATACGGAGTGAAACAAGTAATGATGATATCGGAGAATCTCAGCCTATCGAAATAGACAAAATATTGTCTACTGATGATATTCGAGAGACAGAAGATTTTCTGCAACAGATCCAAGCCATGGAGAAAAGACATGGTAAAGACAAACAATAAAGAAATCATGGACCCCACAAAATAGTAAAGACGTCGGGGACCCCAACAAATAACAGTAGATACACTGTTATGGGACCCATTTCACTGTATATAGATTCTTTATGCTTTTTTTTCTTTCTATTTAAGAGGTCTTTCATTTCAGTTGAAAGGCATCACAAAAAATTGTAAAATTCTCTCTCTAGATAGCTCTCTTATTGTACATCTCTCATTGTAAGTTTTTAATCAAATTCAAGAATCAGTTCTTGGAGACATTGATCCATTTAAGGTATATTTATTTTTCATTGTTTAGTTTTTAGTTACTACTCTCCTAGCCAGGATGATGTCCGGCTAAAGATATCATATTTATGTTGAATAACTAACTTCTCTCCTATATACACCATGAACGGATCTAAGCTTTATTAAAATATAAAGGAATTTTGTTATGGTTTCTCGACTTGGTTCTGAGATCGAGGTACAGTAGGATCTAGCACTACTCTTATTGGCTTTGCCTTAGTGGCTACGTCTGGTCAGCCGTGGACCTAAGTCCGATGTTGAGGAGAAAAAGGGCGTCCTTTCCTAGTTAGAACCACCAGACACATGGGCTCAATAAGAAGTATGTATTAGATTCTTTGACAGACCCTTTGCTCAGGTAAAAGTATTACCATGCAGTTTGAGAAGCTATACAAAATTCTTGTATATTTCAGTTCGTATGCAGTGTAGACTACCACTAGCTTAAGGATGCTGAGTTGCTAGATCTGGTTGGTAGCGCGGATTACCGCCAGCCGACACCCAATCCTGTAATCTGGTATATATTTATAAATTAATGATGAGTTATGATATTTTTATTAAGAAAAGAATGTGTTTAAAAATAAAAGAAATAATATGTTTAGTAGAAAACGGGCATTTTGACCAAAAAGTAATAATAAGGGCATTTTTGGATTAAAATATTAATGACAGGGGCATTCTTAGACCAAAGTATTGACGTTAGGGGCATTTTTGGACCAAACTATTAATAGGGGGCATTTTTGTTCAATTTCACATAGTTTAAGGGCATTTTGATCCTTTTTCATATAAAGAATTAAACAAGAAGCCAAGAGAATTCAATATCTACTATATTATAACATCCTCACACTTAATTTTAGTCTTTGAATCTCGTTTCTTGATTTGAAACTTGTTGAGATGGTTAGAGTTGGAACTCGGGAGGTTCGAGCAAAAAATCATAAAATGGACTATTGCAGATTTTTTTCTGGTACAACCGCATTTGCGAACATAATCTCACAAGTGTGGGGCGACAAAATTATGAAGGTTTTGTCTCATTTATGAAGGTGGCTACTTGAGGACTTGTAACGACAGAGTCCGTCGTTACAGGTGAACCATTCGTGTCAATTTTTAGAGTGAGAAAACTCCGGGTTTGGGAGTTTGAAATTTTAGGCTAGGCTAGTCTCGGCCGGTTTTGGATCGAGGTATGATCTAGGACAATCCGGGTAAGGATTGGGTTATATATCTTGATTTGAGATAGTTTTCATTTAGCAAAGACATAAAGAAGTCCGGGGGACTTTTCAGAATTGAATTCGGGTAAGTAGAACTCCCAGATTCGAGGTTGATGTGATGGGGTTATTTCGAAACGTCGAAAAAATAAGTGTGTTGTAAAATGGACCAATTTTGGAGACTTTACGACTTTCTGTCCCGTGTCAATCGCCGTTGCAGTTGACACTCTACCATAGCGACCTCCACCGTAGCGGAGAAAATACCGCTACAACGGAAGTCAACGTCGGTCAGCCTCCGCCATAGCAGAGCGAACTGCTATAGCGGAGCATGAAGGGATTTAATGCAGAAACTTCCCCAAAATAGTTCAGTTTTTCTTGAAATGTTTTGGGAGAAGAAGGGGGCAGTTTTGGGCGATTTCCATCCATTTTCACCATATTTCATCCTAAAGGTAAGGATTCTACCCCAAACTCCGTAATATCTTTCCTGCGCTATAGAATTTCTAGGGGTGGACTTGGGGAAAAGGTTTGGGATAACCTAGGATTGTAGAATATGGGAAAAAAGGGGAATTCTAGGGTGCTAGAGTTCTTGGGTATTGTTTATAGTTAATAGGTAATGATCACCAAGCTTTAATTCTCTAAATGTATCGGTATAAATGATAATCTTAGGTTAATTAATGGCGGAAAATCCCGAAAAGGGTTGGGATGATCATGGTTTGGCCCGGGGATTAGGATTTTGTATAATATGGGTAATTTAGGCCAGTTAATTAACTATAGTGTTTATGTGTTTGTTTCTAAACCAAGAACAAGCAAGGGATCCTGAAAAAGGGAAAGCTCCGACATTGTAGAGCTTGATTATTCGAGATAGGTGATGGTTATTGATTTCTGTATGCATTGTATATTTGTGTACCTTTGTCTAAGTATTTGAATGGTTTGCATTGCTTAGGAAATGATTTAGGAATGTCTAAAAGTCCTGTTTTCAGTCTTGTGAAATGAACTAGGTGTTATTGCTTGTTGGTTTACAAGTGTTGATTGTTCATTGTTTGTGACTGTAGATTTATTTGACATTCGGTTGGCTCGGGTACCACGCCTGGTACATGTATACTAATGGTTGTCTTGGGTACCATGCCTGGTACGGGATATACTAATGGTTAGCTCGGGTACCACGCCTGGTACGGGAAATACTAACTGGTTGGCTTGGGTACCACGCCTGGTATGGGTTTACTTTATTGCATTGTTGCATTTTGATGTTGGTTCCATGAGTGGACCGGGTTGTGTTGTTGAATTGTGATATTTGCTTATGGTCCTTGAGAGGCCGGGTTATTATTACTGATCTGTGAGTTGGTCTTGGTGTAGACCGGGTTGCATATTTAACACTTAGGTGTTGTTTAGGGGGATCCCGGGGTGGGTCCAGGATATGTGAAACGGCATAATTGTTGATTTATATTGATTGTTGATCATGGATATAAAGGTGGATTCAATGTGGGTACAAGCTCGGAAGATACTTGTAGTCTAGGGATATCTGTTGGCTTGTTACATGTTTCCTGTACTCTTACTTGATTATTGTACTATTCATATACTGTTTATTTGGAATTGACTGATGATCCTACTAGTACATGGTGGTTGTGTACTGATAATGTACTTGCGTTTCTTTTGTGAGTACAAGAAATCTTTCGGCGGTTGACGCACGACCTCACCTGTAGGCCCCGCACTTCAAGACATCAAGGGTGAGTTGTTCAATCGAGCTGCCTTGGTTTCTTTCTTATTGGTTGTAGCCCACTTGTTTCGGGCTTAGACTATTGCTTATTTTGGGGTTACATCCCCATACTCTAGATTTGGTAGCATTTTGGTACGATGACTTTTAGGTCCTAGGGAATTTTTTCACAAGTTATTTATTATAATTGGTTGATTTTGGTTAATTATCGCTAGTTTATTTTCTTGCACAGTGGTTTTAAGTTGTTAGGCTATGCTAAGGGATGGGTTCTATTGGTTCACTCATCCGAGGATTGGGTGGGAGCCACTCGCGGTAGCCTGGGTCATGACAAAGATGGTATTAGAGCCCTAGGTTCGTTGATCTCGTCGTACCAAAATAGGTCTAGTAGAGTCTTGCAGAATGGTACGGAGACGTCTGTACTTCTCCGCGGGAGGCTATAGGAATTTAGGAAAAATATCTCTTCTTTCCTCCTTCGTACTGTAATTTGATTACAATTGGTATGTGGTGATACAAATTGGTATCTGACCCTTCCACTCTTTTCTCCCCAGATGGTAACACCAGGAATAATGGAGCTAGAGAAGCGATCCCAGCGACGGGCTCGACCGTCAGAGGTAGAGGAAGGGGTAGGGGAAGAGGTCGAGGTAGAACTACACCTGCCAGGGGTGGAGCTCAAGATGTTGCAGGAGCGCGAGAAACAACCCCTCCCCTACCTCAGGAACATGTTGTCAAAGATGTGGAAGTTATTGTGGAGGATGATGGGGCACAAGCGGAGGCAGCACCGGCTGGAGGTGCAGGCCTTCCCTCTATGATGCCCGAAGCATTTTTGCAGGCTTGGAACTTCTTGAGTGGTTTGGTTGGTGCCGGATCCACCCACGCGGGTGTTGCAAATCAGGCTCTGGGCACTCAGCCAATAGTCACTACGAATTCTAGGATGGATGCAACTTCAGGCACCGGTGAGATCTTTAGGCCAATGCTAGGCCCGGTAATGACAGAAAGTGAACATGAGATGCTGACCAAGTTTCTCAAGCCGTAACCTCCCACATTTCAGGGTACTGATAGGGAAGATGCTTATGAGTTCATATTGGATTGCTATGAGAGGCTGCACAAACCGGGCATTGTGCAACAACATGGGGTTGAGTTCATCATATTTCAGCTGCAGGATGATGCAAAGCAGTGGTGGAGATCTCATGTGGAATGTCGATCATCTATTTTGCCCCCACTGACTTGGGATCAGTTTCACGCTCTCTTCTCAGAGAAGTATGTACCCCGTACTCTGAGAGATAGGAAGAAGGATGAGTTCTTGAATTTGGAATAGGGTAGCATGTCAGTCTTTGCTTATGAGGCTAAGTTTCACGCTTTGTCTCATTTTCCTACACAGTTGTTGGGTTTCGAGGAGGAGCGGGTTCGATTATTTGTGAAGGGTTTGAATACTGAGCTTCAGATATTGTCCGTGCACATAACTTTATTAGGGAAAGGCTTCAGTGAAGTGGCATATTATGTAAAGAAACTTGAGGGAGTCAAGCAAGCAAGGCAGGCTAAAGTGTTAGCTAAGAAGCCCCGGAATGAGGGAAATTATAGTGGTTCGTACTCCAGGGGCCAGAATCAACAAATATACTTAGCCTGTCCTATTGAGTCAGCTCTGCCAGCTACTGCAGGTGGTCGTCAGAGAGGTAATCAACAGTTTTCAGCTCCTAGAGGCCAGTGAGCTTTTTACACATCTGCCAGCAGGCCTACACTTGCTCGTGGTTGATTCTATTGTGGTGATCTAGGCCACTTTAAGAGGGAGTGCCCTCACAGGCAGATTGGTAATCAACTTCAACAGCAGTCTAAGGCTGTGGTCTCGGCAGGTAGATGTGGTCATGCTAGAGGTCATCCACAGGGTGGGCGAGGTAACTTTTAAGGAGGCCGGGGAGACAGAGGAAATGGCGGCGCGGGCAGGGGTACGGTGCAGCCAGCCAAATAAGTTGCCCAAATTGATGATCAGGCTCACTGTTATGCATTTCCAGGAAGGTCCGAGGTTGAGACATCAGATGCAATGATCACATGTACTATTCTTGTCTGTGATAGGATGGCTGTACTTTTTGACCCAGGTTCTACATATTCATATGTGTCCATGAAATTTGCTATGGGTCTGGATTTGACTTGTTATATCCTTGATTCCCCTATCCATGTTTCTAGCCCGGTCGGAGAATCGATGATTATGACTCATGTTTATCATAATTGTTCTATTGTATTTGTGGGGTTGCATACATGGGTAGACTTGGTAATTTTGGATATGGTAGACTTCGACGTCATTTTGGGTATGACCTGTTTATCCTGTTATTATGCTGTGTTGAATTGTAACACCAAGTCTGTGGCTCTAGAAATTTTGGGTAAGGATAGGCTAGAATAGGAAGGAGTGTACAGGGCCAAGCCGGTCAAGGTGATATCATTTGTTCGGGCTAGAAAGCTAGTGGGGAAGGGGGGTCTAGCCTTTTTGGCTCATCTCCAGGATGATAGTGTGAAGTCCCCATCTATTGAGTTAATTCCAGTTGTTTCAGAGTTTCGAGAGGTGTTTCCAGTGGATTCGCTTGGTATGCCTCCGGACAGGGATATTGATTTTTGTATTGACTTAGAGTCGGGCACTCGCCCAATTTCCATCCGTCCTTATCGTATGGCTCTGGCTAAGTTAAGGGAGCTTAAGTATCAGCTTCAGGAACTCCTAGATAAGGGATTTATCCATCCCAGTGCTTCACCTTGGGGTGCTTCGATCTTGTTTGTGAAAAAGAAGGATGGTAGTATGCGGATTTGCATAGATTACAGGCAACTGAACAAGGTCACCATCCGGAATAAGTACCCTTTACCCCGTATTGATGATCTTTTTGACCAGTTACAGGGTGCATCTGTGTTTTTGAAAATTGACTTGAGGTTGGGATATCATCAATTAAAGATTAGGCCTAAGGACATTCTTAAGACTGCATTTTGGACTCGGTATGGACATTAGGAGTTCTTAGTGATGTCGTTTGGGTTGACCAATGCACCGGCAAATTCATGAGTTTGATGAATGGGGTGTTTAAACCTTACTTGGATTCATTCGTCATCATTTTTATTAATGATATTTTGATATACTCCAAGAGTAGGGAGGAGCATGCTGAACATCTTCGTATAGTGTTGGACATTTTGATACATCAAAAGCTTTATGAGAAGTTCCCCAAGTGTGAGTTTTGGTTGACTTCGGTCGCATTCTTGGGGCATGTAGTGTCAGAACAGGGGGTGATGGTAGATCCCCAGAAGATTGAGGCAGTCAAGAGTTGGGTTCGGCCTAGCTCTGTGAATGAGGTGAGAAGTTTTGTGGGACTTGCAGGCTACTATCATAGGTTTGTCAAGGATGACTCATAAGGAGGTGCCGTTTATGTGGTCTAACAAGTGTGAGGAGAGCTTCCAAAAGCTCAAGACACTCCTGACCACGACTCTGATTTTGTCTTTGCCGATTGAAGGTAAGAACTTTATTATTTATTGTGACGCTTCACATTATGGTTTGGGTGCTGTGTTGATGTTGGATAGGAATGTGATAGCCTATACTTCTAGGCATTTGAAGGTTCATATGAGAAACTATCCGACTCACGATTTGGAGTTGGCAGCGGTGGTGTTTGCACTCAAGATTTGGAGACACTATCTTTATGGTGTCAAGTGTGAGGTGTTCACCGACCATCGCAGTCTGCAACATGTCTTCACTCAAAAAGACTTGAACCTGAGGTAGAGAAGGTGGATAGAGTTGTTAAAGGACTATGATGTGACCATTCAGTACCCTCCGGGTAAGGCTAATGTGGTGGCAGATGCATTAAGCCGGAAGACAGTTAGCATGGGCAGTTTGGCTTATTTGGGGGTGTCCAAACGACTACTTGCCAAGGAGATTCAATATCCAGAGATTCTGGGGACGCCATATTGGACTCTGGCGGTGTGTTAAATTTCAGAGGAAGGATTTGTGTTCCTTGGGTAGATGACATGAGTCAAAAGGTGTTGGCAGAGGCTCATGGTTTGTGGTATTTGATTCATCCGGGTATAACCAAGATGTACAAAAATTTGAGGCAACTTTATTGGTGCCCTGGGATGAAAAGGGACATAGCGGATTTTGTGTCCAAGTGTCAAAATTGCCAGCAGGTCAAGTATGAACACCAAAGGCCTGCATGACTACTTCAAAGAATGCCCATTCCAGAGTGGAAGTGGGAACAGATAGCCATGGATTTTGTGGTGGGTCTCCCTAAGACTTTGGGGAAGTATGACTCTATTTGGGTAATTGTTGACAGGCAACTCACTTTATTCCGGTCAGGGTGGATTACAATTCACAACAATTGGCTAATATCTATGTGAAAGAGGTTGTGAGATTGCATGAAGTGCCACTGTTCATTATTTCAGATAGGGGTACGTAGTTTACCTCCAAGTTTTAGGGTAAGTTGCATGAGGAGTTGGGCACTCAACTCACCATTAGTACAACCTTCCATCCTCAGACTGATGGTCAGTCGGAGAGGATGATTTAGGTATTGGAGGACATGCTGAGAGCATGTGTGATTGACTTCGGGGGTCATTGGGACCAATTTCTACCATTGTGTGAGTTCTCATACAACAATAGCTACCACTCCAGTATCGACATGGCACCGTTCAAGGCTTTTTATGGGAGGAGTTGTGGGTCACCTATAGGGTGGTTTGAGGAAGGTGATGTAAAGCCTTTGGGCGTAGACTTGGTAAGAGAAGCACAAGAAAAAGTAAGAGGCATTCAAACTAAGTTTCTAGCTGCCCAAAGCAGGCAGAAAGAATATGCGGATCGCAAGGTAAGGGACATGGAATTTCAAATTGGTGAGCAGGTATTGTTGAAAGTGTCACCAATAAAGGGAGTTATGCATTTCGGTAAGAAGGGCAAGCTCAACCCTCGGTTCATCAGACCATTTGAAGTTCTTGAGATCGTAGGGCCAGTGGCTTACAGATTAGCACTGCCGCCCAGTCTATCGGGTGTCCATCCGGTATTCCATGTATCCATGCTGAAGCGATACCATGGGGATGGGGACTACATCATCAAGTGGGATGAGGTGTTATTTGATAAGGATCTTCGCTATGAAGAGGAACCAGTTTTGATTCTTGATTGGAATGTCTGGAAATTGAGGACAAAGGTGATTAGTATGGTAAAGGTTCAATGGAAGCATCGTTCGATTGAGGAATCCACTTGGGAAACCGAGAAGGACATGCGGGACAAGTAAGCTCACCTATTTGAGGATACAAGTACTACTCCTTTTGCTCTTTACTTTCTGTAGTTTCGAGTTTGATCATTTAGGGATGAACGATGGGTAAATTGGTATCTGGTATAACGACCGGGTCTGTCATTACGGGTGAACCATTTGTGCCAATTCTTAGAGTGAGAAACTTCCGGGTTTGGGAGTTTAAAATTTTGGGCTAGGCTAGTCTCGACCAGCTTTGGAGCGAGGTATGGTCTAGGGCAATCCAGGTAAGTATTGGGTTAAATATATTGATTTGAGCTAGTTTTCCATTTATCTAAGACGTAAAGGAGTCCGGTAGACTTTTTGGAATCTAATTCGGGTAAGTAAAACTCCCATAATCGAGGTTGACGTGAAGGGGTTGTTCCGGGATGTTGGGAAAATAAGTGTATTGTAAAATGGACCAATTTTGGGGACTTTACGACTTTTTGTCCTACTGTAGCGGAGAAAATATCGCTACAATGGAAGTCAACGTCGGTCAGCCTTCGCCATAGCGGACGACTCCACTACGACGGTACTGCTATAGCGGAGCAGACAACTATAGCGGAGCATGACGGGATTTAATGCAAAAACTTCCCCAAAATAGTTCAGTTTTTCTTGAAACGTTTTGGGAGAAGAAGGGGGCGATTTTGGCAATTTCCATCCGTTTTCATCATTTTTTGTCCTAAAGGTAAGGATTCTACTCCCCAAACTCCATAATATCTTTCCTACGCTATAGAATTGCTCGGGATGGAATTGGGGAAAGGTTTGGGATAACTTAGGATTGTAGAATCTGGGGAAAAAAGGGGAATTCTAGGGTGCTAGAGTTCTTGGGTATTGTTTATAGTTAATGGGTAATGATTACGAAGCTTTAATTCTCTAAATGTATCAGTATAAATGATAATCTTAGGTGAATTAATGGCGGAAAAGCTCGAAAAGGGTTGGGATGATCATGGTTTGGCCTAGGGATTAGGATTTTCTATAATCCAGGTAATTTAGGCTAGTTAATTAACTATAGTGTTTATGTGTTTGTTTCTAGACCAAGAACAAGCAAGGGATCCTGAAAAAGGGAAAGATCCGGCACTGTAGAGCTTGATTATTCGAGGTAGGTGATAGCTATTGATTCCTGTATATATTGTATGTTTGTGTACCTTTGTCTAAGTATTTGTATGGTTTGCATTGCTTAGGAAATGATTTAGGAATGTCTAAAAGTCCTGTTTTCAGTCTTGTGAAATGAACTAGGTGTTATTGCTTGTTGGTTTACAAGTGTTGATTGTTCATTGTTTGTGACTGTAGATTTATTTGACATTTGGTTGGCTCGGGTACCATGCCTAGTATAGGTATACTAATGGTTGTCTTGGGTACCATGCCTGGTACGGGATATACTAACGGTTAGCTCGGGTACCACACCTGGTACGGGAAATACTAACTGGTTGGCTCGGGTACCACGCCTTGTATGGGTTTTCTTTATTGCATTGTTGCATTTTGATGTTGGTTCCATGAGTGGACCGAGTTGTGTTGTTAAATTGTGATATTTGCTTATGGTCCTTGAGAGGCCGGGTTATTATTACTGATTTGTGAGTTGGTCTTGGTGTAGACCGGGTTGCATATTTAATGTCCAAAAGTCCTGTTTTCAGTCTTGTAAAATGAACTAGGTGTTATTGCTTGTTGGTTTAGAAATGTTGATTGTTCATTATTTGTGACTGTGGATTTATGTGACATTCGGTTGGCTTGGGTACCACGGCTGGTACGGGTATACTAACGGTTGGCTCGAGTACCACGCCTGGTACGGGATATACTAATGGTTGGTTCGGGTATTACACCTGGTATGGGAAATACTAACTGGTTGGTTCGGGTACAACTCCTGGTACGGGGTTACTTTATTGCATTATTGAATTTTGATGTTGGTTACATTAGTGGACCGGGTTGTGTTGCTGAATTATGATATTTGCTTATGGTCCTTGAGAGGCCGGGTTATTATTACTGATCTGTGAGTTGGTCTTGGTGTAGACCGGGTTGTATGTTTAACACTTAGGTATTTTTTAGGGGGATCCCGGGGTGGGTCCGGGATATGTGAAATGGCATAATTGTTGATTTCTATTGATTATTGATCATGGATATAAGGGTGGATTACATGTGAGTACAAGCTAGGAAGATACTTGTAGTCTAGGGATATCTGTTGGCTTGTTACATATTTTCTGTACTCTTATTTGATTATTGTACTATTCATATACTGTTTATTTGGAACTGACTGATGATCCTACCAGTACACGGTGGTTATGTACAGATACTGCACTTGTGTTTCTTTTGTATAAAAGTGTCTAATTAAGAAAATCTTGTCATTCTAACTAAATCTTTTAGGAGAAGTGAGCTGTAAAGCAGAGAAGGAATTGAAGGAGAAACATCATATAATACCAAGGTAATAATTTTTTTTGTGATTATATATGATATATACTTGATTTAATGCTTAAATCATGAAATCATGAAGTAAAAATTAAGGGGAGGAAAGGGGGGGGGGGTTACCCTAGGTTTGGGGGAGAAAAAAATGACGATTTGAGTTTGAATTGAAAATCTAATTGGTTTCTTATGTTAGTGGTGGCTAGAGGTTACAATTTGATTGTTCATTAGTTATTTGCCCATTTAATCTTGTGGAAGAACGTTGGAGTAATTGCTCATTTTTCTTTATTGGCTTATGGCTTATGTTACTACTAGTGAATATTCGCGCTTCGCTCGATTATGAGATATAGTTTTTCTTCAAATACAAAGAAAATTATCATATATAAGTAAAATAAATATATATACATTAATGCCTACATATTTAGTTTAATTCTTCTAATTATTTTTGATGACGGCTACGGGAGCCTCCACAGATCGTGATGGCCTTCCACCCTTCATGCCACGATTATTTACCAGATACCTTGTAGAAGATCCTACGATCTGGAAAGCTCTCATGGAGAAGATTTATGGACTGTCATATCTACCATGGTTGCAAACTAGAATGACATCTTCTTTATATATTACCACGAGTGGGTCTACGACTCGTAGAAGCGTTTTACGATCCATAGAGCCCACCGTAATCACTAACTAGAATAACATTTTTTTATGCGGTTACCATGGGTTGGTCCACGGTTCATAGGAACTTAGTACAGTCCGTATTGTAGCCCATGGACCCAAGCGACCATTTCTTTAGCCATTTTTTGACATCTCCATTCCTGTTCCTCCTTTCACATTGAACAAACATCAAGCCGTTCTAACTAAAAATAAAAAAATAACAAAAGTACAAAAATATAAACTTGGGTTGCCTCCTAAGTAAATTCTTGATTTAATATCGCAGCATGACATGTTATCAATCATCAATCAACTCTGAGCTCAGGTCCATCCTTTAGACAAAACTCCTCCACCAGTCTGTTTCCCTCGAAACATCCAGATAGTGCTTCACTCTCTGTCCATTAACTTTGAACATCTGAGAACCATTCTTAGACACTAGCTCAACTGCTCCATGAGGTGACATTCTTACGACCTTGGAAGGTCCAGACCACTTTGACTTCAACTTGCCCCGGAAGCAACTTCAACTGGGAATTGGAAAACACTACATCCTTGGCTGAAAGTCTCTCTTAACAATCTCTTTATCATGAACTAACTAAATCCGCTCCTTATACAAGGCAGAGCTCTCATATGAGTGGAGGTGGAATTCTCCACCTCATTCTAATCCAAATTCACCTTCTTAAGCGCCCACATAGCTTTGTTCTCCAAATCTACTGGCAAATGACATGTTTTTCGAACACAAGGCAACATGAAGAGGTACTAATGGAGGGTTTTGTAGGCTGTGCGATATGCCCACAGAGCATCATCAAGCTTTCGGGACCAGTAGGTTCGGTTGGCCTTAACAGTCTTGGCTAATATGCTCTTTATTTCACTGTTGAAGACAGTGATTGACCACTTGTTTGAGATGATAAGGAGTGGCCACCTTGTGCTTAACTCCGTACCTCTCCAACATCCCAGCAAAATCCTTATTGCAAAAATATAAATCACTGTCACTTATTATAGTACAAGGTTGATGACGTCCAAAGGCACTCTTCAATTAAGAAGATGAAAATAGTCGTATGCAAAACAATACCCAACTTTGGAGTCAGAGTCGAATCCCACAAGGAACAATATAAAGGCAATTGAGAAAGCGAGAAATTAAAATAACTTACTCTAATCCAAACACAAAATGATAAAATATTTTGGGGGTTTTTGTTATAGAAACACAAACAAGGATAAAAATAACTAGATAAAGGATATAATGATCAATGACTCTCACAAGATAAGTGCCTACTTCCATACGATCTATTGCAAGGTAAGTGCCTACTTCCTAATTAATCATAGATTAGTCAAATTGGCCTTGGATTCTCAATTATCCATCTACATCTGTCGATCATAGGCAAATATTTCTCAAGTAGTTCTGTCGAACCTAGCTAAGTATCAATAAAGACAATCCAATTTTAGGCAACACGTAGATTCTCCTATCTCTAGCTTGAATCTATTAGATGAGGCTTAAAACCCCAAATTGTGCTAATTAATATTTCTCCAACTTAAATTTTCTCTTTCGAGCTCAATCAAAGCAAAAAGGGAAAGTCCAAGGGTTGATCACTACCTTTAGAAAATAATTAAATCACAAGATTAACTAGATAATCAAATACCCATTTCATAAACTAGAAAGGATTCAATTAATTACAAAAGCACAAGCTAAAAATCAATAACCAAATATTGTTTATCTCTAACACAATACCCAAATCTCAAAATAGTAACTACACCTATAAATATTCAATACAGAGCAAAGAATTGAAGAAATTCTCAATTTAAGCTTAAAATCTTCACTCCAATGGGGTAGGGTGCTTTATCCTTGCTCTCCAAGCTTGGGAACTCTCCGAAATTATAAAAGATTAGCCAAAGATATGTTTTCAAATGGCTGGGAGGTGTTTTATATGGATTGAGGTTTCTTAAAATATGAAACGACTGATTTGGGCAGAATTATAGCCCGTAAGCCGCACTTGCAGAACTCTCATCGCAGGTCTGGTATCGTTATGGAAGAATATTTAACGCAGAAGCGAGCCTTAGATGATCTCAGCAACTCTGCTGGAGCAGTAATTCAGCATAGCTGCACTCTCGCTGGTGCGATACTGTCTTGGCTAATGCATAGCCGCAACTGTGGCACTTTGTTCGCTGGTGCGACCTTAGAGGAACATTGTAATGACTCTTCTTGTCATTTTCGCGTATACGCTTTCCTTGTATGTTAGAGCTCTCCTGTAGCGGCCCCGAGTTGTTTATGACTTGCTGGGACCGGTGGTTCGGTGCCCTGGCCATTTGATTGGTCTTTATTATCAATTCCCTGTCTTAGAAGCTGAGTATCAAAATCATGCGTATTTGAAAATATTATTTTACTTTAAAGTTGAATGTGGTAAAACTATTTTTTTTTATTATTATTACCTTTTAAAAATATTTTAGAGGTTTATGAAAAATACTTTTGTTATGATATAATTGTATATGTATTTATTTTATAAGGGTTTTTATACATTGTAATATTTTAACGGAGATAGTAAATTTAGTTATGTTGAAAATTACTATTATAATATAGTAGGTTTTATTTAAAATGATTTTCTATTAATTATGGTATATTTAATAAGTTATATTATTTTATCACGAACCTATGCAATACCCGAATATATACATTATGAGGTTAAAATAGGTATGGTGTGTCACCTCTACTTCCACGTGGAAGTAGAGGGAGTGGACAACAAGTGAGTTAGGCATTTAGTGCTGCCACTAAGCACATCACCAAGGAACCATCTAAGTATTCTCCCTTAATTTTTTTTTTTTTTTTTTTTAATAATTACTGTTCATTACTATTCATTTTTTACTGTTCATTACCGTTTTTTGATTTATTATTTTACCCTGTTCATCTCTCTCTCTTAGCCTATGTTCTTACCAGCAGTTTCTTTAACCTCACCCCGGGAGAACCAGGTCCTTCGGCCCTTGGCCATGGTGGACATCAATCCCTAGGACTTTACAGGTTAATCCATGGGTGCTGAATAAGAAGCTAAGAGCTTAACCATATACTAAGGATAAAACAATAAATCATACTAAGGTATAAACAATAAATTTATTATAACAAAGTTAATCATTACATAATTCACATAAACATTTACATTAAACAATAATACATAACGGGGAGAAATACATAGACAATAATATTTTACAATAACATACTTACATGTCTGTAGACGGAGAGAGGTTTCCCTAATTACTATACTCAAAGTAGTTAGCCTAAATAAAGACTTTAGTCAAGACGTACAACAAAATATACTAGATAAGGTTATTTATTCGACCGAAGACTTTTGGCCTTACGAGATATATAAGTAGATAGACTATAGGTATATGGAAAGTTTGCAAATCTTTTTTGACCATCAAAGTATTATTGACGAAACCCATAAGAGATTACTATACTCAAAGTAGTTAGCCTAAATAAAGACTTTAGTCAAGACGTACAACAAAATATACTAGATAAGGTTATTTATTCGACCGAAGACTTTTGGCCTTACGAGATATATAAGTAGATAGACTATAGGTATATGGAAAGTTTGCAAATCTTTTTTGACCATCAAAGTATTATTGACGAAACCCATAAGAGATTAGCTATTAAAAGATTTCGAAGACCATACGAAAAAGAAGTAGTTTTACCAAACGAAATCTATTGGAATTTTAGACAAATAAAAGACTTATATTCAGATTATTATCATACTTCAGTAGAGAGGAAACAACCTATTTTAGAACAGTTAAGTAAAAAGAACCTAAGTAAGAAAGACAAAAAGAGACTACACGCTATTATTAGAGAAGCTGATCAAAGTATACCACAAATAGGAGCACAAGTAGATAAATACAGAAGATTAATAAAGATAAATAGAGAAATAAGAAAAGAACATACTGTCTGGTTAGGATAGAACTTATTAATTTTATGAGAAAAGATAATTTTTCGGGATTAACCCGTATTCACCATAGAAGTTTATATTCCCTTCAAAAAAGTTTAAAAGTTCATACAACATATAAAAAAGAGTTAGAACGCTATTTTTTAGATATAAGATCAACTATACCCCGCAGCTATAAACATTCTGCATCTTTTAGGGACTTATTTAGACAAACTCAAAAATACAGAATAATTAAAGTAAATTTTGAAAGATTAATTCAAGCAAAACGTGAAATAGCAGACCTAATAAAAAGAATTAAGACTGTTAAGAACAACCCTTATTATTACAGCCCTTTAGGATAATATATGAGAAATCTCCTTTTTGTTAAAAAGATAAGAAGAGAATATTTTAGATTACATAGGGATATTAAAGAAAAAAGAAGACTACAAAAAGCAAGACTAGTTATAGAAGCATATATAGATATATACGAGAATGAATTTTTCAGACCACAAAATTTTTATTTGGAAAGAAATAACAACGAAATTATAAACGCTTTAAAATACGAAGTAAGAGGAATTATTAGTGATATACAAGCATATAATAAAAGAATACAAAATTTTAACAGATACTATAAACCCACTACTCTAGGATAAAATAGTTAGATAAAGACACCATAGATAATCTAAAGAGATTAGAATATTTAGATTTAAAAATAAACCCAGAAAAGAAATACAGAAGACTAAAAGACAATTCTCTGATAAGGTGTAACTTCAACTACGGAGAACACTTGTTACACGGAGAAGATCAACATTTAAATACTATTACAGACTTAATAATAAATCTAGGAGAAACAGTTCAGAAAGATATCTCAGAAATAATAAAAACTATACAAGCTATAAGACAGTTACAAGAAAATAGTAACAAACTAGTAGAAAGATTAGACTCAAACTTAGAATTCTTAAAAAATCAACAGACTGAGACAGAAAAAAGGGTAAAAAATTTAATTCCAAAAGAAAGTAACTATAACATAGGAAAAGATATAAAAGAATTAAGAGACGAAATACAACAGCTAAGGACATTAACCCTGTCTTAGTTCATGAACAATCCTACTTACCTAAAAATTATAAAGAAATCAGAAGAAATACAACCTAGTCCAGAAGGACTATCAGACCATTTACCCCCATCAAGGTCAGATCAAATAATAATAAAACAAAATAATACAATTATACTTCTTTTATTAGAAATTAATAATAATTTAGAAAAACTCTTAAAAGATAAACAACCTATTCTAGACAAAAATATAGACGACTTAGTAGAAAAATTAAAGAAAGTAGAATTAACTCCACAAGAAGATAGAATAAAAATAACCAAGAAAAAACATCCATGGAATTTTTCTCAGGTAAGTCTAGAACCCTCGCAGAAAGACCAAGACCAAGTTTCTCGCAAGATAGCTTAGGAAATAACCTACTAGCAAAAATTATGAATGCTCCAAAAAGAGATACTAAACAACAGTTAGACGAAATAATAGACGTAGATAAAGACATACAAAATTTTCAGAATAATAGGTTAAATTTGCTAAGTCCAAAAATACTTTATAACACAGGAACTTTTTCAAGTAAAGCTCAGCTATATAGACATTATAGAGAAGAACAATTATGTATCATAGGAAAAAATACTTGTAGTATAAATTTAATAAGTAAAGAATCTTTAAAAGAAATAACTAAATCTAACATGAATCTCATGCATATGGGATTAATCGTAATAGGATTAAAAGGACTAACTAGAAAAAACCTAGGAACAAAAGTTTTAATAACTTTATACGATGACAGATGGGCAGACTCTAAGAAATCAATAATAGGACTCACAGAAGTAGACATGTCCAACAATGGAGGAATTTTCTATTGTAGCCCAGACTATTTAATAAACTCATCAGAATTTGGTAGACACATAAAAATAGGAATTCAAACTAAAGGATATGAAGACATGAATAACGGAAATAATCTTCTAGCATGTGTAGGTTTTATAGGAAAAATAGCTACTAACAGTAGTACTAAGTTTAAGTTAAAGGTAGAAGACGTAGTAAGTTTAATGGGAAATAAAGGAATAAAATTAATGAAGCCCTTAAAAATAGACCCAGAAGAATATGCAGGATTAGAATGGAATTTAGAAAATTTTAATAAAAAGGAAACCTTAAAACCCAATGATCTCATAATATACACAAATAATAAAGGCGATACTTCTATTAGATTTACAGACTATAAATACATAGATCAAAAAGAAGTAGATGAAGAAATGGAAAATAATGAACTTATGAATATAGAATTAATACTAGAAGAAGAATTTGAAGTAGATAAAGTAATTTTAAAAGCAGAAGAAATATATAAAGAAAAACCAAATCAGACTTTTAGATGCAAAGCCTGTAAAACTGGAGGTTTAGACTTAATAAAGATGAAAGAACATTTTAAGAAATGTGAATTAAGAACAGACAATAATGGATACAAAAATTCCATTTGGTCGACAAACAATTTTCAAAGACAATATGATGAAGAAAGTGAAAAGGATACAGTAATAAGTCAGAAAGAATTAATGGAAAGTGCATCTAGCAGCACAAGTCCTTTCCAAAAAACAATCTCGATGAATAAAATAGAGAACTACCCTGCAGGAAATTTGCCAAGACATAAAGTATATAGAATAAACCCACAAGAAACTACAGAAAGAATAAGACCAATAGGAAGAAGAATGCCAATAGAAGAACCCATTAGACTTCAAGAAGGAGGAAACAAAGGTAAGATATTAAATATAGCGGCACATGATCCACAAATGTGGAATTCAGTAATAGACATATGGAAAGGAATAATAGTAGCAGACTATATACAATCTAATCAAGAGGCAGATGCAGAAGTCATGTACAGATACCTAGAAACATTCTTAGGAGAATCTACAAAAGGAGTATGGGAAGCCTATAAATTAGAATTCCCAGAGGAATTCCAAGGATTAGTAGACCTGGGGGCAAACCCATATAATTTTGCAAATAAAATACACGTTTTATTAACAGGAGAAGATCCGAATAGCGGATTAGTAACGCTACAAAGAAATGCGCTAATAAAATTAGAACAATTAAGTATAAGTAGTTGGTTTCAGATAAAAGAATTTCTAACAGAATATTACTATTATTGTACAATTAGTGGAAATACTTTTGATCAGAATTTAGGAAAAAAATTATTTAATAAACTTCCCGGAGCATTAGGCAGGGAAATAGAAGAAAGATGGAACAGACAAGACGGAATATTACAAAATCCAGATACAAAATGGACCATAGGTCAAAGAACTCAACATGTGATGAACATACTAACAGAAAAGTGTACTAATATACAAATACAAAAACAATTAAAGCAAAACGAGACAAGTTTTTGTAAAAGTATATACACTACACAAAGCTACGACAACAATCCACAACAAAAAAGACACAAGAAGTATAAGAAAGTTTCTTATTTTCCAAAGAAATACTATTTAAGAAAATCAACAGCAAGAAAGCCATACCTAGATAAAAACAGACATATAAGGAAATTTGATGGAAAAAGAAATTATAAAAATAGACTAGAATGCTTTACATGTGGAAGCATAGACCACTTAGCCAATACATGCCCTAAAAGAAATAATAGTAGAACAAGAAATGCACAGCTAATAGAAGAATTTAACGAGACACTAATAAATGTAGACGAATACATGTCAGATAGTGAAAGTATATACTCAGTAGTTAGTATAGACACAACTGAACACCAAAGACAAGATTCTTCTGACTCAGAAGAAGAAGAGCTAATAAATGAAATAGGATTAGAAAAACTAGAACCAGGAAATTTAAAAAAGTTAGATAATTACAATCTGGTCAACTTACCAATAGACTGTGATCATAATTTTGAAAAAGGAAAAGGTTTGGATAGTAACCAATGTTACATATGTCATTGGTATCCAAGCAAAGATAAAAGACTAAAATGTAAAAATTGCTACATAGTGGGATGTATTAATTGCATAGAAAAGACTTTAGAAACAAGAATTGTAAATGAACAGATCATCAAAGAACCCATTAGATCCATGATACCCATAACAGAAATAAAAATATTAAATCTAGAAGACAGAATTGAGAAGATAGAACATAGACTTAAAAAGCTAGAAAAAGGTAAAGAAACGATCATAGAAGAAGAAGAAGAATTGATGAATACAAATCAAAACAACAAGAATCTTGAAGGTTTAATATGTAATGAAGATAAAAAGATGAGTACCATAAAAGTATTAGCAAGAATAAAAATACAAAACTACGAAATAGAGACATTAGCTCTAATAGACTCAGGATGTACCAAAAGTATTATAAATGAAAATATAATACCAAGAGAACTAATAAAAAATTTACCAGAACCCCAAATATCAATGCAAATGGATGGATCATATAATACATACTCACATTACGTGGGAAAAGCAACTATAAGCTTTAAAAACGCTTGTGATAATTTTTACAAACCATCATACAAGATAGATAAAATATGGACAAGACATTTAAACATTAGAGTAGATTTTGTACTAGGACTAGACTTTTTATTAAGTAATAACGGAAGTTGTCTTCTAACTAGAGACGGAATAATTTTAGCTAAAAACATATCTCAAACATCTGTAACTACCATACCTATACCCACAAGGATCAGAAACATTAAAATAGAAAAAGAAGAGATACTAACAAAATGTGAAAAAGGAAAAGACTGTCAATGCGATCATTGTGAGACAATAAATATACGAGAAGAAGTAAAAGAAATAATGGATATGGAAAAAATAGAAAAAGACTATTCATTAATAGAAATAAATACAGAATTTTACAATTTCAGTAGAGGAATAAAACAAATAGGGATAATTAAAGATCAGAAAGACTTAGAAAAAATAATACAAATTCTAGATGAACTAGAAATAATTGGAGAAAAACCCCTGAAACATTGGGAGTCCAATAGGATAACCTGCAAATTAGACATAATTAATCCAGAGTATATAGTAAAAACCGCGTCAATAGAAGCCACAAATCAAGATATAGCAGACTTTGAAATACATATAAAAGAATTACTAGACTTAGGAGTAATAAGAAGATCTAGATCAAAACATAGATCAGCAGCCTTTATGGTAAGAAATCATGCAGAAATACTAAGAGGAAAAGCAAGAATGGTAATAAATTACAAAAGATTAAATGACAATACTAGAATGGATGGATACAAATTACCAGACAAAACAGAGTTAATTAATAGAATACAAGGAAGAACTTGTTTCAGTAAATTAGACTGTAAGTCAGGATATTGGCAAGTAAAAATGCATGAAGACAGCATAGACTGGACAGCATTCACTTGTCCTGAAGGACATTTCGAATGGTTAGTAATGCCGTTTGGTTTAAAAACTGCACCTCCTATATTTCAGAGAAAAATGGATAATATTTTTAGAGAGTTTAAGAATTTTGTAATAGTATATGTAGATGATATTCTAATTTTTAGTAATACTATGAAAGAACATTTAGGACATTTACAGATTGTTTTCAGACTTCTAGTAGATCATGGTATTATAATAAGTAAAAAGAAAATGGACTTATGTAAAACACAAATTAATTTTTTAGGAATAGTAATAGGAAATGGAAAAATAAAACTACAATCTCATATAGCAAAGAAAATACTAGATATGCCAGATAAACTAGACAAAACAAAAGAATTACAAAAGTTTTTAGGTATACTAAATTATGCTAGAAATTTCATAAAAGACTTAGGAAAAGTAGCAGGACCTTTATATTCAAAAACAGGTTCCACTGGTCAAAAAACCTTCAACACAGAAGATATAAAATTAGTTCAGACGTTAAAACATATGGTTAAAAACATACCAGACTTAGTAATGCCTTTAGAAACAGACTACTTAATAGTAGAAACAGATGGTAGCTTTGAAGGATGGGGAGCTGTTCTTAAAGCTCGAAAAAACAAATACAGCGACAAAAAAGAAGAAAGAATTTGTGCATATCAAAGTGGTAAGTACAAAGAAAAAGGTAATATGAGTAGTATAGACGCAGAAATCCTAGCTGTAATATACGGATTAAATGTTTTTAGAATATACATTTTAAATAAACCAGAAGTTTTGGTAAGAACAGACTGTGAGGCAATAGTAAAATTTTATCAGAAAATAAATGAAAAAGCGAGTAGTAAGAGAAGATGGCTGAATTTTTTAGACGCCACTTCAGTATACAATATAGTATTAGAACATATTAAAGGAAAGGAAAACAACTTAGCAGATCAATTAAGTAGACTTATGATAAAATAACTAACTTGAAAATCCTTTAGTATGTATGCAGGGAAAGACAAAGGAAAGGAGGAAGTTTCCCCTTCCGCAGACAAATATTTACAGACTTTGCTAAGAAATACTCAGTTCAGGCCTCAGACTCGAATGGAGACACAAAAATTAGAAAGACTTTACTTTGGTAAACAGAATTTAATATGTTATCCAGAATGTAACTTGAATTTCAGGGTGCAGGAAGGAACAATCATAGACAAACCCCAGAGGTGTCTGATAGACAATCTATGGATAGCATACGGAAAGATTCCCAAAGACCATGGATATTTTATTTCTGTTTTAAATGCTTTATGTGCATATTTCACAGACAAAAACCAAGACAAAAAATTTAAATTTTATACGGTAATACAAGGAAAAAAGCCAGGGGTTTTCCAGACTTGGATTGACGTAATAGATAGTATAAAAAATTTTCAGACCCCTTTATTTAAAGGTTTTAATGATTTAAATGAAGCATTAGATTATGCTAGGGGACATTTAGGACCAAATTTTTTTATTACCCCTTCTCTTAAACAAATTACTACTACTCCCCAGTATAAAATCAATAAAGACACAGACAAAGTTGTTTTTTGTGATCACTGTGAAACTATGACAAATGGTTTTAAAAGACTAAATAGCAGAAATGAAGAGTTGACACAGGAAAGAGACAAAGCATTAAAACATATTAACATATTACAAGAAAGAATTAGAATACTCCATTTTGAAATTAGTCAGACACAACAAACTTTTCCAAATATACCAACGAGTTCTCCAACTCAGAAAATGGATAAGATGGGTGTGCATTCCCCAATGAATGTAGAAAGATCTACTATACCAGATATAGGTATAGCTAGTCCAGTTCAAACGGTAACTGGTAAAGACAAATCAAATCCGTTAATGGCTGGCACTTTGCCAAAAAGTGTAAGAATACTACCAGAAAGTTTTAATACAGCAGGAACCTCTTCAAACAAGACCAAAACTGAGACTAAAAAGAAGGGAATAAATTTAAGAAAAAATAGAGGTAAAAAAATAGAGGAGATTCTTAACAAGACAGTGAAAAAATTCCTAGAAGAAAAAATGAAAAGAGTGATTCTTGAAAATCCAAGACCAGACTCACCAAAATCAGAAAGCAGTAGCTATAATTCAGCTATGGATCCTACAATGGACCAGTTCGCACAAGACCCAAACGAAGACGAAGACTCAGGTATGAGTTTTGATACCACAGCGGAACACAATTTGGACACATAAACAGTACCAACAAAGACAGCAAGACAAAGTCGTAAGCCATGACGTATACTAAAAAAGACAAAAACAAGTATGTAAGCAATGACGTAAGAAAGCAATAAGTGGAGCACTCAGATATCAAGAGAAGACAAAGGATCAATCAAGCATGTGACGATGGGGCCCACAGCGCACCCGGCTGCTAAAGATAAGATTCTTCAACTCAATTGAAATCCAAGTTGAAATCCGCTCCAATTCCTTCAGCTATAAATACCCCCTCATTCTGAGAAATAAGAGAACTCAAGATAGAGAGAAAAGAAGTAAGAGCAAGAGTGAGAGTAAAATATTGTTTCCAAGTTTTTAATTTTCTTCAGTTTTTCATCTAGTAAGTTTGTGCATAAAAAAAAAAAAAAAAAAGAGAGTGAGCATAAGTAAGAGAGTGTGACCGTCTCTCCGACGTAGCTTGTCAGTTTCCGGGGACTCCCGAAAGGGAAACCTCTCTCCGTCTACAGACATGTAAGTATGTTATTGTAAAATATTATTGTCTATGTATTTCTCCCCGTTATGTATTATTGTTTAATGTAAATGTTTATGTGAATTATGTAATGATTAACTTTGTTATAATAAATTTATTGTTTATACCTTAGTATGATTTATTGTTTTATCCTTAGTATATGGTTAAGCTCTTAGCTTCTTATTCAGCACCCATGGATTAACCTGTAAAGTCCTAGGGATTGATGTCCACCATGGCCAAGGGCCGAAGGACCTGGTTCTCCCGGGGTGAGGTTAAAGAAACTGCTGGTAAGAACATAGGCTAAGAGAGAGAGATGAACAGGGTAAAATAATAAATCAAAAAACGGTAATGAACAGTAAAAAATGAATAGTAATGAACAGTAATTATTAAAAAAAAAATAATAAAAAAAAAAATTTAAGGGAGAATACTTAGATAATGATATTTACATAGTACAAACATGGAAATAGACTAAGGAGGAGGGAGTACTGAGTAGGATTTTACACCATTTGTTTAACAAACGCTTCATACTGTTTACAAGTTATAAACTGTTTAGCTCCACTATTTAGATTCATCCTGTCTACAAGTTACAACCTGCTTATATTATTAGCAGTTATCTAAATTTTTTTAGAGTTATTTATATATATATATATATATATATATTGGTTATTAAGTGATATTGGCCAACTTTAATCCTTGCTATATATGTTGCATCTATATATACTTCTGCCAAGTCTCTCAATATTATTTGAGGATTAACACTACCTAATATCCGCATATACTTATGCTTACAATTAGAGGAATATTTGTGGAGAAATTATTTGATACGATGTGCCATCTTTGAAAGAAAATCAATTATCTACGTCAAGTTATTCAAGCCTAAATTCAAGTTTGATTTTATTTTGGAGCTTCTCGGAGTGGTTCGGGCTTGGACATCGTCGTTCTAGTAGCTTGTCATCGGACGACAGGTAGGTTATGATTTAAACTCCCTAGACTTAGCATATATCAGATAAAATTGTACTAGCTGGCATCCTTGGGTTGGATTATTAGGTTGGTACCACAGACCTTGACCGCTTTATTCATGTTCGCCTACTTTTGTTCCTCCGATGCTTGTAGTACTTGCCGATATATTTTATTTACCCTTGTGGTCCTGTGAGGCCTTGTTGACTCTGGAACATAGAAGGTGGGATATTGGGAATGTCCGCGAGTCCCGGGCATAGAATTATCCTTCTAGGTTGGTTATGCTTACTGAGTAGCTATGGGCCTGTGCAGGGTCGATAGGTTGATTGTGAGCTGCCGGGCAACTATTGTATTTGATCGTACCATTTCCATGCATATAAAAAGGTTTTATCCATGTTTTACTATGGTTTTGGCTTCGGGCCTACTGACACTATTTTCTAAATCTTGCATGACCCCGAGGGCCCATTTTTGATGGAAATAAATTGGAAATGGTTTGATTTAACTTGTGAATATTCTTGGGTAAAAGAAGGTAAAATTATGATTTATATCACCAGTTTTAAGATTAACGCTAGACTCGGCAGGGACGGGGTGCTAGTTGAGTTTTCTTGCTACTTGAGATGATTTTAGCCTTGGTCGGACCGAGCACCTGAGATGACTCTCTACTGTTTAGACTCGGTTATGCCCGGGCACCCTTGGAGGGGTTTTTGAGATATTTTCCCACTACTTTACTCCTGGACAGGGTCTGGGCATGCATATTCGAGACTGGGTCTCTATCTTGAACCCAGACTTGCTTCCGGATTTGATTCTGAGTTTTAGTATGGGGTCTGGGACCTCCATGGACCTTGCCATCCGGGCCCGAGGCTTCGGGCTGCGTGTGCTGGAGGAAGGGTATACAGCGGAGTAGAGGTATACGGGCAGTGTCCTTCCATGGAACCTACCTGCTGGGCCGGATCGGCACCGGAGGAGGTACATATAGAGATACCATTTCACTTGAGATCTTCATGCATCATATCATTCATTATTTGAGGCTCCACCCTTGTTGGTTGTTTGTTGATTGTACGCTCCGGTAGTATGGGATGTCGGAGGGTTTGTTTTCACTTGTTTGTGTTCCTCGGTTGTATGGGCGGCCGGGGAACTGTAGGTAGACTCTTGCTATTTACTTACATAATTGTTCCCTGTTATGGTTAAGTATGAAATTGGTTACTGCTAGGCTGTTAGTTTCTGGATTTGAGATTGATATGATTAGTTGAGTTTGATTCTTGTCTTTGAGCATGCCTATCATTACTCTTTCCCTCTTCTTACATTTGAGGTTACCAATATACCGTCCATTTCGTAAACTTATTATGTATACAATGTTATTGCAAGGACCCCAGGTGCGTTGTTTCTTACTTTTACCTGTGCCTATGGTGTATATATTTTGCTTGCTGGCCTCACATGTGGTTCAGTTGACTTCCCTCTGGGCTAGTTCCTGTGTACCTTTTGTTGACTTCTATGACTACTTGCTTCGATTCTGTCTGTTACTATGCTTTTATCTTATATGTGCCCAGTCGGCCTATGATACCTACTGGGTACCTTATGCTTTGCATTTGGTGCTCACCCTACCCCCTACATCTTTTGGTGCAGATCCTAGCGTGGGCCATCACCATTAGATCGCTGTGATTCGTGCTTGAAGATCTGTTGGGGACCACTTCAGACTGAGGGTGAGATCTTGGAGACCCGGAGCTTAGCTTTAGTTTATCTTTTGCTTTATGTACTCTATTACCATTCAAAGATATCTATATATGCTATTTTGGATCGTTTGTACTACTTATATGTAGTTCTGGTTCTATACTATGATACCAGGTCTTGGGGTTTGGTTTAGTTTCCGCATATGTATATATATTCCTGTTATCTATTCTCTTCATCTTTTTCCCTTACTCTTGCTTATTAAACTATTCTTACGCTTATTTGTTAGATAGTAGCCCATTACTAACTGTCCTGGGCTATGAGAATTGGTTCGCCTACTGGGGGGTTGTAGGTGCCATCATGACCGAGAAATTAGGTCGTGACAACTTGGTATCAGAGCTCTAGGTTCATCGGTGTCATCAGTATAGGAGCCAATGTCTAGTAGAGTCCTGCGGATCGGGGCGGCGACATCCGTACTCGATCTTCGAGAGGCTACAGTGACATCTTAGGAAAAATGGACTTTTCTTGCTTCTATCTCGTGCGTAGTATCCTTGAAAGTTTCCTAAATTCTCACTTATTCTAATTCATTCTCCCGCGGATGGTTCGTGCGAGAGCAATTCACCAGACTTATTCGGGGTTCTATGAGCGTATCTGAGTATGAGACCCATTCCCATCAGCTTGCTCCATTTGGGGCTATGATCATTTCTATTGACCGAACAGGGTTCGCAAATTTATTATGGGGTTTGCGGAAAGAGCTTAGAGAGCCATCTAAGATATTAGTTGCTAGTGGTCGATCACTCCAGGCTATTGCAGACTATGCCCGTACTGTAGAGGATTTTCTTCATCATGACTCCGGGGCCAGAGATAAGAGGCCTCAACATCAGGGTAGCTACAGTGGTCCCCATCACAATAGTAGAGGTTCAGGCTTTACTTCAGACTTCTGATAGTTCTCGGTTTGTGCAGGGGTAGAATGGCCAGCAGGTTAACAGTGGTCAGACTCTGAGGGGTTCAGTTTCTGGGGCATCAGGCCGTGGTGGCCACACGAGTTCAGTTGGTTTATCCCGACCAAGTAGGCCGCCAGGGGCTTATTTTACTTGTGGTGTGATTGGTCATTTTGCTAGAGATTGGCCTCAGCAGGGTACAGTTCAGCCGACCGAGCCTTTACGAGCATCTCAGCCTCCGATTAGAGGGGGTGGTAGTCAGGGTAGAGGTGGTGCTCCGCGTGGCAGAGCAGATGGTAGGGATGGTGGTCGGGTAGGTGGAGGTCATCGTCAGTTCTATGCGGTCCCTGGGAGACCGGAGGTAGAGGCCTCGATTATTATGATTACAAGTATGATTTTTGTGTGCCATCAGTCCACTATGGCTTTACTTGATCCTGGATCCACTTGTTCGTATGTATCTGCCTACTTTGTGCCTTGTTTGGGGTTGGCTAGTGAGCTATTATCTGTTCCTGTTTTTGTTTCGACCCCAGTAGGAGATTCTTTAGTAGTGGATCGGATTGTGAGATCTTGTAAGATACTATTGGTGATTCAGAGACTTGGGGTGATTTGATGATCCTTGATATGCTAGATTTTGATGTGATACTGGGCATGGACTGGTTATCCCCTCACCGTGCAGTTTTGGATTGTTATGCCAAGACCATTACCATAGCTGTGCCCGGTGTATCCCTGGTCGTGTGGTAGGGTTTTGTTGGCCACGCACCATCTGGGATCATCTCTTGTCTTCGAACTAGGAAGTTGATTTCCCATGGGTGTTTAGCTTATCTAGCATTTGTCCGAAATGCTAATGCCGAACCTACGTCTCCTAAGTCTGTTCCTGTGGTTAGAGACTTCCTTGAAGTGTTTCCTACCGACCTTCTAGGCCTTTCACCTGAGAGAGATATTGATTTTGCTATTGAGTTAGAGCCGGGCACCAGGCCCATTTCTATTTCTCCTTATCGTATGGCTCTGGCTGAGTTGAGGTAGCTTAAGGAGCAGCTCCAGGATCAATTATCTAAGGGGTTTATTAGACCGAGTGTGTCGCCTTGGGGTGCTCCTGTTCTCTTTGTGAAGAAGAAGGATGGGTCGATGCGGATGTGTATTGATTATCAGTAGCTGAATAGGGTGACAGTGAAGAATAGGTATTCGATGACGAGGATTGATGACTTGTTTGATCAGCTTCAGGGTTCAGTCATGTTTTCAAAGATTGATTTGAGGTCTGGCTACCATCAGTTGAGGTTTAGGGCGGAGGACATCCCTAAGACAGCATTCAGGGCACGTTATGGCCATTATGAGTTCCTGGTAATGTCTTTTGGGTTGACTAATGCCCCCGCAACCTTTATGAACTTGATGCATCGGGTTCTTGACCCGTATTTGGACTCATTTTTGATAGTCTTTTTTTATATAGACGACATCTTGGTATACTCACGTAGTAGAGATGAGCATGAGCAACACTTGAGGGTTATACTCCAGACTTTGAGAGATCATCGGCTTTATGCCAAGTTCTCAAAGTGCGAGTTTTGGCTTGAGTCAGTTGCATTCCTAGGGCACGTGGTGTCTAAGGATGGGATTAGGGTTGACCCGGGAAATATTTTCAGCGGTTTGTGATTGGCCTAGACCTACTACTGCTACTGAGGTCCGCAGATTTAATTGGTTAGTAGGTTACTACAGACGGTTCATTCAGAGATTTTCTTCCATAGAAGCACCCTTGACTATGCTGACTAGGAAGGATGTCTCATTTCAGTGGTCGGATCAGTGTGAGGATTGCTTCCAGAGGCTTAAGGCCCTATTGACTTTAGCTCCAGTTTTTATTTTACCGGTTGAGGGTCAGAGCTTCTCCGTGTATTGTGATGCTTTTGGGGTTGGTCTTGGTTGTGTATTGATGCAACATGGTCATGTAATAGCATATGCGTCGAGGCAGCTGAAGGTTCACAAGAGCAACTACCCCACTCACGACTTAGAGTTGGCGGCAGTAGTTTTCGCACTCAAGATCTGGGGGAATTACCTATATGGAGTTCACTATGAGATCTTCACTGATCACCGTAGTCTTCAGTATATCACGAGTCAGCGAGAGCTAAACTCGAGGCAGAGGAGATAGGTCAAGCTACTGAAGGACTATGACTTCACTATTCTGTATCATCCAGGCAAGACAAATGTGGTAGCTGATGCCTTGAGTTGGAATGCGGTGAGTATGGGTAGCCTAGCTTCTCTTTCAGTTTCAGAGCGACCCTTGGCCTTGGACATCCAGTCCTTGGCTAACCGTTTGGTTAGGCTTGACTTGTCGGATCCTAGCAGAGTTCTCGCCAGTGTCGAGGTTTGTTCTACTTTGATTGATCAGATTCAGAGCCGTCAGTTTGAGGATCAGCAGTTGCGTGACCTTCGTGATTAGGTTGTCCGGGGTGAGGACAGTCGGGCTACTCTAGATTCAGGTGGGGTTCTGAGTTTTGATAGTCTCCTTTGTGTTCCGAGAGTGGGGGATTTGATTCAGTTGATACTTCATGAGGCGCATTATTCTAGATGCTCCATTCATCCTGGCGCAACAAAGATGTATAGAGACTTGAGGCAGCCTTACTGGTGGAGTGGTATAAAGCGGGATATAACTGAGTTTGTGTCTCGATGCTTGAACTGTCAGTAGGTGAAGTTCGAGCACATGAGACCTGGTGGTTTGATGCAGCGGCTTCCCATTCCTGAATGGAAGTGGGAAGGGATTACTTGGACTTCGGTGTTGGTTTGCCTTTTACTTCTCGTGGGTTTGATTCCATTGGGTGGTTGTTGATAGGCTGACTAAGGCAGCACATTTCTTGCCAGTTTAGACTTCTTATGGTGCAGAGAGGTTAGCTCAGATCTACCTTCGCGAGATTGTTCGATTGCACGGGGTCCCAAATTCTATCATTTTTGACCGCGACACTCAGTTCACATCTCAGTTCTGGAGGGCTATTCAGCGAGATTTGGGTACAGAGGTTCACCTTAGTACCGATTTCCACCCTCAGACAGATGGCCAGTCCGAGAGGACCATTCAGGTCCTGGAAGACATGCTTCGGGCCTGTGTTCTTGACTTTGGAGGTGGGATCAGTTTGTTCCCTTGGCAGAGTTTGCTTATAATAACAGTTTCCATTCGAGTATTGGCATGGCACCTTTTGAGGCTTTGTATAGCAGGCGTTGCAGATCACCAGTTTGTTGGTTTGATAGTTTTGATTCTAGGCCACAGAGTACAGATTTGCTTCGAGATTTCTTAGATTGGGTCCGAGCGTTTCAGGACATACTTCGGGCAGCTCAGAGTAGGCAGAAGAGTTATGCTGATCGTAGGCTTCGTGCCTTGGAGTTTAGTGTGGTGACTTGGTGTTTCTCCGTGTATCGCCCATGAAGGGCGTGATGAGATTTTGTTGGCGGGGCAAGCTTAGTCCCAGGTACATTGGGCCGTTCGAGATTCTCTAGAGGGTTGGTTGTGTTGCTAATCAATTAGCTTTGCCTCCGATGTTTTCAGCTATGCACCCAGTTTTCCATGTATCTATGTTGTGGCGGTATGTTCCAGACGAGTCTCATGTGTTGCAGTGGGATTCAGTTCAGTTGGATGAGAGTTTAGCCTTTGTTGAGGAGCTGGTAGCTATTTTGGCCAGAGATGTTAGGAGATTGAGGTCTCGAGAGATCCCGGTTGTTAAAGTCCAGTAGAGGCACTGTCCAGTTGAAGAGGCTACTTGGGAGACCAAGAGAGATATGTGGGCTCAGTATCCACAGTTGTTTGAGCCTTCAGGAACTTCTTTGTCCTTGACTTTCGAGGACGAAAGTCCTTTTTAGTAGTGGATGATGTAATGACTATTCTGGTCATTTCCGCGTATACGCTTTCCTTGTCTGTTAGAGCTCTCCTGTAGCGGGCCCGAGTTGTTTATGACTTGCTGGGACCGGTGGTTTGGTGCCCTGGCCGTTTGATTGGTCTTTATGATCAATTCCCTGTCTTAGAAGCTGAGTATCAAAATCATGCGTATTTGAAAATATTATTTTACTTTAAAGTTGAATGTGGTAAAACGATTTCTTTTATTATTATTACCTTTTAAAAATATTTTAGAGGTTTATGAAAAATACTTTTGTTATGATATAATTGTATATGTATTTATTTTATAAGGTTTTTTATACATTGTAATATTTTAACGGAGATAGTAAATTTAGTTATGTTGAAAATTACTATTATAATATAGTAGGTTTTATTTAAAATGATTTTCTATTAATTATGGTATATTTAATAAGTTATATTTATTTTACCACGAACCTATGCAATACCCGAATATATACATTATGAGGTTAAAATAGGTATGGTGTGTCACCTCTACTTCCACGTGGAAGTAGAGGGAGTGGACAACAAGTGAGTTAGGCATTTAGTGCTGCCACTAAGCACATCACCAAGGAACCATGTAATATATATATATATATATATATTAAGTGATATTGGCCAACTTTAATCCTTGCTATATATGTTGCATCTATATATACTTCTGCCAAGTCTCTCAATATTATTTGAGGATTAACACTACCTAATATCCGCATATACTTATGCTTACAATTAGAGGAATATTTGTGGAGAAATTATTTGATACGATGTGCCATCTTTGAAAGAAAATCAATTATCTACGTCAAGTTATTCAAGCCTAAATTCAAGTTTGATTTCATTTTGGAGCTTCTCGGAGTGGTTCGGGCTTGGACATCGTCGTCCTAGTAGCTTGTCATCGGACGACAGGTAGGTTATGGTTTAAACTCCCTAGACTTAGCATATATCGGATAAAATTGTACTAGCTGGCATCCTTGGGTTGGATTATTAGGTTGGTACCACAGACCTTGACCGCTTTATTCATGTCCGCCTACTTATTGTTTCCTCCGATTGCTTGTATACTTGCCGATTATATTTTATTTACCCTTGTAGGTCCTGTGAGGCCTTGTTGACTCTGGAACATAGAAGGTGGGATATTGGGAATGTCCGCGAGTCCCGGGCATAGAATTATCCTTCTAGGTTGGTTATGCTTGTTGAGTAGCTATGGGCCTGTGCAGGGTCGATAGGTTGATTGTGAGCTGCCGGGCAACTATTGTATTTGATCGTACCATTTCCATGCATATAAAGAGGTTTTATCCATGTTTTACTATGGTTTTGGCTTCGGGCCTACTGGCACTATTTTCTAAACCTTGCATGGCCCCGAGGGCCCGTTTTTGATGGAAATGAATTGGAAATGGTTTGATTTAACTTGTGAATATTCTTGGGTAAAAGAAGGTAAAATTCTGATTTATATCACCAGTTTTATGATTAACGCTAGACTCGGCAGGGCTGGGGTGCTAGTTGAGTTTTCTTGCTACTTGAGATGATTTTAGCCTTGGTCGGACCGAGCACCTGAGATGACTTTCTACTGTTTAGACCCGGTTATGCCCGGACACCCTTGGAGGGGTTTTTGAGATATTTTCCCACTACTTTACTCCTGGACAGGGTCTGGGCATGCATATTCGAGACTGGGTCTCTATCTTGAACCCGGACTTGCTTCCGGATGACATGTTTTAATTCTGAGTTTTAGTATGGGGTCTGGGACCTCCATGGACCTTGCCATCCGGGCCCAGGGCTTCGGGCTGCGTATGCTGGAGGAAGGGTATACAGCGGAGTAGAGGTATACGGGCAGTGTCCTTCCATGGAACCTACCTGCTGGGCCGGATCGGCACCGGAGGAGGTACATATAGAGATACCATTTCACTTGAGATCTTCATGCATCATATCATTCATTATTTGAGGCTCCACCCTTGTTGGTTGTTTGTTGATTGTACACTCCGGTAGTATGGGATGCCGGAGGGTTTGTTTTCACTTGTTTGTGTTCCTCGGTTGTATGGGCGGCCGGGGAACTGTAGGTAGACTCTTGCTATTTACTTACATAATTGTTCCCTGTTATGGTTAAGTATGAAATTGGTTACTGCTAGGCTGTTAGTTTCTGGATTTGAGATTGATATGATTAGTTGAGTTTGATTCCTATCTCTGAGCATGCCTATCATTACTCTTTCTCTCTTCATACACTTGAGGTTACCGGTATACCTTTCATTTCGTAAACTTATTATGTATACCCTGTTATTGAAAGGACCCAGGTGCATTGTTTCTTACTTTCACCTGTGCCTATGGTGTATATATTCTGCTTGCTGGCCTCACATGTGGTTCAGTTGACTTCCCTCTGGGCTAGTTCCTGTGTACCTTTTGTTGACTTCAATGACTACTTGTTTCTATTATGTCTGTTACTATGCTTTTATCTTATATGTGCCCAGTCGGCCTATGATACCTACTGGGTACCTTATGCTTTGCATTTGGTGCTCACCCTACCCCCTGCATCTTTTGGTGCAGATTCTAGCGTGGGCCATCGCCGCTAGATCGCTATGATTCGTGCTTAAAGATTTGTTGGGGACCACTTCAGACTGAGTGTGAGATCTTGGCGACCGGAGCTTAGCTTTAGTTTATCTTTTGCTTTATGTACTCTATTACCATTTTGAGACATCTATATACGCTGTTTTGGATCGTTTGTACTCCTTATATGTAATTCTGGCTCTATTCTATCATACCAGGTCTTGGGGTTTTGTTTAGTTTCCGCATATGTATATATATTCCTGTTATCTATTCTCTTCATCTTGTTCCCTTACTCTTTCTTATTAAACTATTCTTACGCTTATTTGTTAGATAGTAGCCCATTGCTAACGCTCCTGGGCTATGAGAATTGGTTCGCCTACTGGAGGGTTGTAGGTGCCATCATGACCGAGAAATCGGGTCGTGACAAACATAGCCTCTTTGCCGGTGTGGCTCTTTTCCCACAGGTGCGGGTCCATTTTTGTGGGCTTTTCTTTGCAAGAGTGACACCTTTGGTAGATCTACAATAGCAGATCACTTCTTTTGCTCACTTTTGGTTCCTTTTGTCTCATTTGATCCATATTCACATCATAAATCAATATACCTAAAATATTAATAATTTACACCATAAGTAGCCTCATATCATAATTGGAAGACATAAAAACATATGGAAAGAGACCTTAGTAAGTGATAAATTCACCACATATCAACACCCCAACTTAACGTCTTTGCTTGTCCTCAAGCAAGTTAAAATCAAGATCCAATGAGACTCTATCCTTTCAAGCACAAAAATTTTCACAGTCATTATCACTTCACATTTTCCAATTAAGTACAAGGAATATGACTTTGGCTGGTACTAATAATTAGTCGACCATATGTGAACTTCATCCAAATGATCCTCTCAATTCAAAAAATACTTTCAAGAATGCAATAGAGTTTCAAGAATAATCAAGTGACAACAACTAATCCTCAAGAAGTGACTCAAAACCACTAGTTTACCGACATGCTCATTTGACTCATTTTTGGAATTTATCAATATCACCACCTATCCTAATTCACATACCCTCACAAGAAAGAAAGTCCCACACTCACTATATAGGCAATGATATCACAAGGGACAAATCTATAAACACTAACACTCAACAAAGAATTTAAAATGCTCAAAAGTATCATACCATAGGCTTGCCCTTATTTTCATTTGCCACTAACTCAAAAACAATTGGTCGGAGATCTCAAAGACTTTGTTTAGATTGTAGTATAGTCTTAGAGAAGGGTAGGATAAGCATTTGAGATATAAGTTACTATATCCCCCCTTGGTGAATATTTGCTTTAGAATGCAAAGTTTTTACTGCAGTAATTTCATTAAGATTTAGTCAACTAGTTAGCCCTTTTAATTAGGAGTTGATTTCTATTTAAATTTTGAATAAATAGTATTTTCTAGAGTTTTGGAGTTTGATATTTTCAGCACATCTTTTTTCTTATTTTTAGGTTTATAACTTATTATTTCTATTGTAAATTATATTCTCAGTCTGCAGTGAAAATATATCGATCTTTCAACTTCAATTCATAATCTTTCTTTCTTGTTTTTCATTCCTTTACTATTTTAATTTTTTTCTTGCAATTTCTCCTCCTTGCTTTAAGAATTGCAAAATTTAGGTCTTCTGTCTTGGAATCTTCACCTTTGAAAATCAAAAGTGACCTTGTGAATAAATCTGCAGATTCATCTTTGGACTTGTAGTGAACTTGATCCACATCTCCAAGTTGCATCTTTTGATTATCAACAAATTCTAGCTTATGTTGATCTTCTGTTGAATTAAATAAGAAGTTTTACCTCTCATTTTAACTCATAAAATCTCATGCTTAGTGAGATCAAAGATACGATAATACTTGTCTTCAAATAATAATTTAAATCTTTTTCCATATGCTGGCCAATACTCAATAAATTTTGATCAATATCAGGCACGCAAAGAACATCTGAAATAAATTTTTTACCTGAACTTGTTTTGATTGCAATACCCCCTTTTCCTTTTGTAGGAATATAATCACCATTTCTGATTTCGACTTTCTTATTTTTTATAGACATGAACTCTTTAAAAAAAATTCTGTCATATGTTATGTGATTTGTACAATCATTTTCAATCATCCACAAATTAGATTCTTGGTTGAAAATTAAGTTACCACAAATAAGTGGCCTTCTTCTTCTTCATTAGCGATTTGGGAATTTGCTTCATATTTTTGAGATATGCTTTTGCAAATCTCAACTTCATGACCAAGTTGGTTGCAGATCTCGCACTTTGCATCTGGCCCCTTCCAACATTTATATAAAGCATGACGTTTTTTGCCACAGTGCTGAAAAGGTGGGTAATTTTTCAAAAAATTATCCTTGCTTTGAGTTTTGTGGCTGGCTGCTAATGATCCTTCAATCATACCATCTTGCCTCATAAGCCTCCTTTGCTCTTGTTCTTGGAAAGAATTTAAAAATTCTGACTAATGTAATTTTAGACAGATCTTGTGTGTTTTTCAAGGTAGTTATACATGCTTCATATCTTTTGGGCACTGTTACAAGAAATTTTTCAACAATACTTGAATCTTTAAATTCAGTGCCTAGCAACCTTACCTTATTAACAATGCTAAGCAATCTATCTGAATATTCCTTGACTATTTCAGACTCTTTCATTCTCTGCAACTCAAATTCTCTCATTAAATTCAATACCTTCATTCCTTGTATTCTTTCATCTCCAGCATATTCTTTCTTCAAATAATTACCAAAATGAAAATTGTTGTTGAAATAGCAACAAATAAAGTTTCTTTTGCCTTGGACCTAATGGTTTTCTTTTCTTTGTGTCTCTTGATTTGGGCCACGGTGGGATTATTTGACAGCGGATTAATTTCATAATCCTCCTCTACGGCATTTCAAAGATCAAGAGCCTCCAAGTATGTTTCTATTCTCACAGCCCATCTCCTCACTCACAGGTCCCTCAAGAAAATGGCTCTAGATACCATTTATTGGTTTGAAAAGAGAAGAAATTGCAGGAAAAGAATAAAAATACTAAAAGAATGAAGAACAAGAAAGAAAGCTTATGCATTGAAGTTGAAAGATTGATATATTTTCACTGTAGTCTGAGAATATAATTTATAATAGAAATAATAACTTATAAACCTTAAAATAAGCAAAAATATGTGCTGAAAATACCAAACTCCTAAACTCTAGAAAATACTATTTATTCAAAATTTAAATAAAAATCAACTCCTAATTAAAAGGGCTAACTAGTTGACTAAATCTTAATGAAATTACTGAAGTAAAAATATATCGATCTTTCAACTTCAATTCATAAACTTTCTTTCTTGTTCTTCATTCCTTTAGTATTTGTATCTTTATCCTGCAATTTCTTCTCTTTTAAAACCAACACCCCTGAGCACTACACAATAATTTTCATTTCAAAACCATGGCCATTTTTCTTTCCATCTTCAAAAAACACAATGCACCTTTTCAACCACCTTACTAGATGCCCCAATTAATAACATTCTATTCACCTTGGAGGATTTCTTTTTCTTTTCTCTCTCTCTCTTTTATTTATGCTTCTCTTCTTCAAATTCTTTCTTTCTTTGACTTGCTCTTTTATTACTTACTACAAACCACAATGCCTTTAGTATCTACTCCAAGGTGGTTTTTTCATATCCCCCAACTTAGACTTTTAGCTTCAATTTTCATATTTTTAGAGTTCAAGTTGGGAAGGGTTTAAAAGAGGAGTTTATTTTTCAAAAAGGGTCAAGGCTTGTAATGAGGTTGCCAAAGAAAAGGTATCAAGTTCAAATGGGGTCAACTAGTGATACATTTAGTGCAATGGTAGGCTTTTAAGGCTAAATGGTCTTTCAAAAATCACAAAGAAGGCCTAAGATTCTCTCCAACCAAATACAATCAAGACTAGCATTGAAATACTAACCAGGCAAATTCTAGATGACAAAAGCAAGCCCAAGAATTATTCAACAAAAACTCACTACACATGACATATGAAATATTCAAGATGGATCAATTTCACTTTCTTTACAAGAAAAAATGGAACCATATTTCAAAAATCCAAAGTATCACCACTAGTGAGTCAAAAGTCACAAAAAGAGTCAAAAGAGTTGTCACTAATATCATTCTTCCCTATGCAAGTTAAACAAAAAAAATTAAAAGGGGAATGCTCAATTCAATTCACACTTCATATGCGAGACTTACTCTATTAGTACCAATGTCACGACCCGATTTCTCGGTCATGATGGCACCTACAACCCCCGGTAGGTGAACCAATCCCTGTAGCCCAGAACAGTTAGTAATGGGCTACTATCTAACAGATAAGCGAACAAGACAAATAAAATAGATAACAGATATATAAATATATACATATGCGGAAACTAAACCAAACCCCAAGACCTGGTATCATAGTACAGAGCCAAAACTACATACATGGAGTGAAAACTATCCAAAAGAATATATACAGATGTCTCTGAATGGTAATAGAGTACATGAAGCAAAAGATAAACTAAAGCTAAGCTCCGATCGCCAAGAGCTCACCCTCAGCCTGAAGTAGTCTCCAACAGATCTCCAAGCACGAATCACAGACGGTCTAACGGCGATGACCCACGCTAGGATCTGCACCCAAAAGATGCAGGGGTAGGGGTGAGCACCAAATGCGAAGCATAAAGTACCAGTAGGTATCATAGGCCGACTGGGCACATATAAGATAAAAGCCGCCAGTAATATTACAGAATAGAAGCAAGCAGTCACAGAAATCAATGAAAGGTACACAAGAACTAGCCCAGAGGGAAATCAACAGAACCACATGTGAGGCTAGTAAGCAGAATATACACACCATAGGCACAGGTGAAAGTAAGAAACAACGCACCTGGGATCCTTGCAATAACAGTGTATACAAAATAATTTTGCGAAATGGACGGTATACCGGTAACCTCAAGTGTAAGAAGAAGAGAGAAAGAGTAATAATAGGCATGCTCAGAGACATGAATCAAACTCAACTAATCATACCAATCTCCTACTTCCCATAATAGAGAACGATTCTATAAGTAAAAAGCAAAAGTCTACCTACAGTCCCCCGGCCGCCCATACAACCGAGGAACACAAACAAGTGAAAACAAACCCTCCGGCATCCCATACTACCGGAGCGTACAATCAGCAAACAGCAAACAAGGGTGGAACTCGAACCATGAATGATATGATGCATGAAGATCTCAAGTGCCATAGTATCTCTGTATGTACCTCCTCCGGCGCCGATCCGACCCAGCAGGTAGGTTCCATGGAAGGACTCTGCCCGTATACCTCTACTCCCCCGTATACCCCTCTTCCGGCACACGCAGCCCGTAGCCCCTGGCCCGGATAGCAAGGTCCATAGAGGTCCCAGACCCCATACTCAAACTCAGTATCAGAACATGTATCAAGATAGAGACCCAGTCTCGATATCAAGATAGAGACCCAGTCTTGAATATGCATGCCCAGACCCTGTCAGGACTAAAAATAGTAGGAAATATCTCAAAAACCCCTCCAAGGGTGCCCGGGCGTAGCCGGGTCTAAACAGTAAAAAGTCATCTCAGGTGCTCGGTCCGACCGACGCTAAAAATCATCTCAAGTAACAAGAAAACTCAACTAGCACTCCGGCCTTGCCGAGTCTAGCGATAATCATAAAACTGATGATTTTAAACATAATTTTACTTTCATGCCCAAAAATCTCCACAAGTGAAATCAACCATTTCCAATTCATTTCCATCAAAAACGGGCCCCCCGGGCCATGCAAGATTTAGAAAACAGTGCCAGTAGGCCCGAAGCCAAAACTACAGTAAAACACGGATAAAACCTCTTTATATGCATGGAAATGGTATGATCACACACAATAGCTGCCCCGCAGCTCACAATCAACCTATCGACCCTGCACAGGCCCACAACTACTCAGCAAGCATAACCAGCCTAGAAGGATAATTCTATGCCCGGGACTCGCGGACATTCCCAAAATCCCACCTTCTATGTTCCAGAGTCAACAAGGCCTCGCAGGACCACAAGGGTAAATAAAATATATCCGCAAATACTACAAACAACGGAGGAATAAAAATAGGCGGACATGAATAAAGCGGTCAAGGTCTGTGGTACCAACCTAATAAACCAACCCAAGGATGCCCATTAATACAATTTTATTCTATATATGCGGAGTCTAGGGAAATTAAATCGTAACCTACCTGTCGTCCGACAACAAGCTGCTAGAACAACGATGTCCAAGCTCGAACCACTCCGAGAAAATTCAAAACCAAATCGAAATCGGATTCGGATTTGGGACGGAATAACTTGACGTAGATAATTGATTTTCTACAACCAATTTAATATAACCATAACATTAAATTGGTTCCACCAATTCCCTTCTCTGTACGTATGAATGTATATGAAGTGGTTAACAACATTACACTTCGTAATGAATAAGAATGAAAGCCTTATCTCTACGTGACTTAGTAGACAAAGAAAATATCTACAATGGACACATAATGGATTCATTACCATTCTTTAAAGGTTAGTCATTATCACAATGACACTATGCTGCCACCACCCACTTTAGGTATTTGCTGGCCACTCCCTCCACCTACACGTGGAGTGGAGGTGGCAACAAAACAATATTCCTATCCCGTTATATAAATATTCGGGTATTACGTAAATTCGTGGTAAAATAAATATAATATTTTAAATATACCATAATTCATAGAAAATTATTTCAAATAAAACCTACTATATTAAAATAATAAATTTTAACATAACTACATTTACTATCTCCGTTAAAATATTACGGAGTATAAAAACCTTATAAAATAAATACGTCTACACTTATATCGTATCAAATATATTTTTCATAAACCTTTTAAAATATTTTGGAAAGGAAATAATAATATAATTTTTACCAAAATTCAACTTTTAACTAAATATTTCAAATACACGCACGATGCTAATAAAGTTCTTAAGTTTAGGCTCGTAATTCGCCTACGCACGATTTCGATACTCAAGAATTCTCTCGGGATCCTCCCTTATTTTTTATAACTGTTTCGGAACTGAAATGGCATTTTAAAACGTGAAGTCGAGGCTTAAATCGCGTTTAATCCGACCCGGTTCGCGACCTGGTTCGCAACCCGTTTTCTGCCAGACAGTCCGCGGTAAAACAGTCATAACTCTTTACTCCGAGATCATTTGGACGTGAGGTTTTGTGCGTTGGAAACTAGACTCATAGACCTTCGATTTGGTATTTTGTGGGACTTCTAACTCTTTATATATTGGGAGAAAAGCCCCAAGACATTTGACCCAAAGTTCAGGAAATTTGTTAACGAACTTACGATATCTTTTGTCGATTTGCTTGACTTCAAAACTTAAACGTGGATAGTGAATTAAATGACTAGTAGTCGATAGTTTCCGGTAAATTGGGGGGTGTTGTGTGAATAATATTTAACCAAAGCAAATAATAATGTGCGATTAATAATCAATATGAGAGTGAACTAGGGAAGTGTTCACCATAGCGTCGTAACAATTTCGACTCAAGGTTTAACCGGGTTTGCTCTATATGCATATCACGATGTGATTGAACTTATGGTATCGTCTAAACGTTTCTCAACCAATTAGACAACTTTCCTTTTCAATTCTCTCGAACTTGAAAAGGTGAACTTCCTTATTTCAATCCTAAACATCAAGTAGATTAATCTAGTTACATCATTAATCATGAGACGAGAGTTGGTAGTCTCGAATCCTTGTAGTTAATCAAATTTCCCGGTTTTAATCCCTTTACTCAAGCAAATTAAACCTAGGCATGTTCTAATGTTTGCAACCACCAGAAAACGTTAGTAATTAAATGATTAACCACGTGACAACATAAAGATAGAACCCTACGCTACCCGGAATCTATATTGCTACTTTTGCCATGGCTCCCACAACCCTAGTTGTGGGAAGTTAGTTACTCATGCTATTCGGAAAAGAGAAGAGATTTATATTCATAATAAAGCGAAAAGAACCTTACAATATACTGAACACAAGCTTCAATTTATCCAAGAACGAGAATCCAAGATCCCAAGAACAATGGAAGAACAAGATTGAAGAAGAAGAAGACAAACGTGTTTGTTGTGTTTCTTCCTCTCAAAAGTCGCTCAAAAAATATCCTAAAACTATTTTGTAAAATGAATAATTAAAATAAACCTAACACAGGGTATTTATAGTAGTCCAGGAAATAAAGTCCAAAAATGGGATTTTCGGGATCCCGTCGCCTAACGGACCGTCAAGCATGCGACGGGCCGTCACTCCAAGCCATCGCCACTATCCAGTGCTTGCTCATATTTAGTTTCAACTTGACGGTTTAACTGACGGACCGTCAACAATGCGACGGACCATCACGCCAACCATCGCTGCTATCCAGTATAGGTTCTCCTTGAGCTCCCACTTGATGGTTTGTCTGACGGTCCGTCACAGGTGTGACGGGCCGTCGAGCCAACCGTCGCCGCTATCCAGTGGCTCCTTTAGTTGCTGCCAGGTTTGGTGGCTTGGCTGACGGTCCGTCACAGGTGTGATGAGCCGTCAGGTCCTCCGTCAAACTCAACCTTTGTTACTTAGCTTGGGTAGTTTTACTTCCTTTTTATCCTTGTCTACATTTCCTGCAAATACACCATAAAAACATAAAAAACGACAACGGTTGCTTGAAAATTCACGATTATTCTTAGTTAAAGGAGTCAAAAGTGCCGTAGAATGGCGGCACATCAAGTCTCAGGCCACTTCCTTAGTCAGTTGTGGTGAGTCCTCATAGTTCGAGGACTAGTTATGCTTTTCATTATGTTAGCTTTACTTTTATACTCCGAGTTAGCTAGGGTCTTGTCCTAGCAACTCTTATGTTCTTACTAGAGGCTTTCAGACATAGTTTGTATTCGAGTTCCGTTTTTGGATATTTTATGTTATGTGGCTCTTAGACCCTTATTGATGTTTCCTTATGGGATTTCCGTATTATGCTTCTGCTTATCTTTTGTTATGCTTGAGAATGCTATGACAAGGGCTAGTTTGGGATCCTTGTGGTCCCGAGTCCCGTGTTACATCTAGGGGGTAATCTCGGGGTATGACATCTATGCTGGGTTAGTTTGACACTTTCGAGGATAAGCCATGGGGTACCAACTTGTTACGAGATTTTATGTATTGAGTTTAGGTTATTTAGGAGAGACTTTTTACTGCCCAGAATAGGTAAAAGAGCTATGCTGATCATAGGGTTTAAGCCTTGGAGTTTATGGTTGGTGACAGAGTTTTTCTTCATGTGTTTCCTATGAAAGGCATGATGAGATTTGGGAGGAAGCTTAAGCTTAGTCATAGGTTTATTAGGCTATTTGAGATCCTTCATCATATTGGGGAGGTATCATATGAGTTAGTCTTGCCTCTTGCTTTTTCAGGTATTCACTTCATTTTCCATATTTCTATGTTGAGATGGTATATTTTGGATGAGTCGTACATGCTTCAGTGGGATTCAGTTCAGTTGGATAAGTCTTTGGCCTTTGAAGAGGAGTATATTGTTATTTTGGATAGGCAGGTTAGACAGTTGAGGTCCTAAGAGATCCCATCAGTTCAGGTTCAGTTGTCGTATTGTCATATAGAGGAGGCTACTTGAGAGATCGAGGATGACATGTGGACCCCTTATCCTCACCTTTTTTAGCCTTTAGGTACCTTCTTTTCTCTAACTTTTGAGTATGAAAGCCTTTTTAGTAGTGGATGTTGTAATGACTTCGTGGTCATTTTCTTATTTTCATGCCTTTTTATAATTTTGACCCTTCTAATAGCTTTTTTGTGGTTAGTTTGACTTGCGAGGATGGGTAGAATGCTTTCTGAGGTGTTCAGTTGAGTTTTAAAAAAGGTTTCCTATTTTAGAACTCTCAAAGTTGAAATGTTTGACTTCGGTGAACATTCAAAACAAACAAGCTCGGATGAGAATTCCATTCAGCGTTGTTAGCTTAGGAATGTGGACTTTGGGCTAGTGGGACTTTTGGTTCATGTGGCGAGACTTCTAGACTCATTTTGGACACTTGGGTGGTTTTTAGGCAAAACCAACAAAGTGTTGACTTTGATCAACATTTCATAAAGATGACTTCCGTTGGTTATTTCAATGATTACGTTGAATCCAGAATGTCATATGGGGTAGAATGTTTGGTTTGTGTTCATGGGATTCTGAATGAATCCTAAATGCCCATCCAGTAAAATTTTAGGCTTGTTGTGTTGATGGTGTGCTGCTGCTGGTGTAGCCACCTTTTATTCATCACGTTAATGATGGTCTGACTTTTTCACCATTGCAATCGCGAGTGGTTCATTGTGTTTGTGATAAAAGGCAGTTGGGACCAAGTTTGGTTTCTTCTCGCGATCGCAGAGAAGACCATTGCAATCATGATGGTTCTTTTTAGTGCGGTCTCATGATTGCGATAGGGGTCTTCACATTCGCGATAAAGCACCCCTGGTAGTATAAATAATTCTCTCTTTAGTTCTAACTTAGCTTTTCATGAGTTTCCTCCATTGTTGATCTTAGAAACTCTATTCCTTGAGAATTGCTGATCATAACTCCTTCCAGGTAAGTTCTTTACATTATCCTGCTCTTTTCCTGTTAGTTTTATGCATTTTACGTCTTTAAATTTTCTAGAATTCCATGTATAGTTCTCCAATTTATTCCTTGATTTTTTGGGGCTGTTTTGGGCCCCAGACATGTTCCATTTGCGCTCAAATTTTGGGCATGGGTTTAGAACTCTATTGGGAGAATAATTTTAAATTTGTTTCTAAATTCGTAAGCGATCCCTGAGGGTCGATTTTCGACCTGATTTTCAGCCCAAAATTCTTTATATCAATATGGGTGTCATTTTTCACATTTTGACGTATAGATTATGTTTATGATAGTGTGATAGCATTCTGAGGCACTCCAAGAGGGTAAGTCTCCTGAGTAATGGTTCACGATTTACAGTTCAACCTTGAGATAGGTTATGATTTATCCCTTTTAGACTTAGCTCAACTAGATTTTATATTTTATAAGTTGCATGAATGTTAGAATAAGATTTAGGTTAAAATTAGGCGTTAATCCTATTTTTGCATATTTAGATATTACCTGGATCATAGAATAGAATTATCATGTTTATCCTTAGTTTAGGTTATCGTAGCCTCGTCTTGTTAGATTAGAATCCTTAATATGGGTTTTGAGGAGGATTTCATTATAGAGTAGACTTTTATGGTTATTTTTGCTTTATTACCTTATTTTTGTATTTTATTTTGTTTACTGTGTAACTATGAGCCTGAGGCCATGGCATTAGATTTGGATGGTGTTCCAGGATAGTTGTCTCGTTGGAGGGTACCTTTGCCCTATTTTCTACAGACGTATACATGTATCCCCGAATAATGGCATGTATATTCTCATACATGCATTTACATGGAAATTGGTATGGTTTGAAGGAAAATATGAGATTTCTAGTTTTGAAGATGGGATGTTCCGCTTTTACTATGGTTTTCAGAGTTCAAGAAGGAATTTCATGGTTTTATCACTGTTTTGAAAAGAAAAGGATTGTACCACTTTTATACTCAGTCCGAGGGATATTCCCGAACCCTTTCTCCATTTACTTTTGTCGATGAGCCCAAGGGCGACCCGAGGAGCACGTATCAGGGTTTTACTTTTATTTCATATGTTGATGAGCCCAAGGGGGGCCTATGAAATGGTTCGAGGATCCTACGGGGCGGCCTGTGAACTGCATTTTAGGGTTTTTACTTTCCTGCATTGGCCACATATGGCACCATATCATCCCATAGAGCATTGTATCCTTTTGTTTGCATATTTAGGTGTTTCATAATATCTATTATTATTATCTTGACATTTTGTTGGTTTGTACCTGCTAATAGCTACTTCTGCTATGACTAGACTTAGGTGGATCCGAATAGTTAGTTTACTTTTATGCCTTCTATATTATATATTATCTTCTGAGCTCGGTCGACCTATTATGCCTACTGAGTACCCTGTATTTTGGTATTCATACTACATTTCTGCATCTTTTTCTGATGCAGCACCTAGTACGAGCGACCCTCATTGATTATCTACTCATTTGAGGCTATCTGCTGTTCAGATCGTGGTGAACTCCTGGCATCCGAAGATTTATTGCTTTCCCTCTACTCTTACTGTCTTTATTTTGTGTTTAGGTAGACAGTAGTACCTTGTATATCATTATCTATGTACTTAGACGCTCTTGTACATGTGACACTAGGTCCAGAGTTTGGTTCTTGTATATATACTGTCTCTCTTGGTCACTTTAAGGTCTGGTTGTATATTTTATACCTTTTTGTATATATCTATGATGGTGGCCCTTCCTTGTTAAGTATCTTACTTCCGTTTTACTTGCTTAGCATTTATTGGTGATTTCGTCCTCTTGGGTTTGGCTTGCCTACTGGGGGAGGGGTTTAGTAGGCACCATCATGGCCCAATTTTGAGTCGTGACATGTGTTGTCGGATTGTACAAGCTATTGTCCCTCTGGGTTGAAAATCTTAGATAGTTTCTTTATTGTAATCAAAGAAAGATCATCATTTGGAAGGTGTTTGAAAATTTTAAGAAGTTTGAGAATGAAGAACCTTGCAAGGCGGCCTAGTTTAAGAATGTACCCTTGCGTGGGACTGCTATTTGTTTGTACATTCCTATCCCTTATTTCTTATCCCCCATTTGGTTTATTTATAAATTTTGTATATAGTATGTTTTTTGAGGGAATGAAATGTTTCACAAATGATATACATATCCTTCAATTCGTCCGGCCTACCTTTGGCATAAAAAAATCACATACTTATATAGGACACGCTATAAGTTGTTTTTGTGCTATATGCTATAAATTCTTTTGTGTGATGTTGTATTGCTCCAATTGAAGGTGAATTAATCCATTCCTACTAAAATATTTTAGAGCTCATAAGCAGAAAATAAATCAACAAATGCAAAGTCTTACCAAATCACTCATCGAGTTTTCCAAGTTTACTAGAAAACATTTGAACCTCTTATAGACCTTCTAAAAAGCTTAATTCCTCTGAAAGGTTGACTTTCCATGGACCTCAAAGGAGCAATTCATAAGAAGATGAAAGAGATCGATAGGAAGATCGCCGGAGTAAAGGAATAGATTAAGGAGGTGTAGCAAGTTGAGGAAGCTTTAGAAGCCAAGTCCCTAAAAATTATGAAGAGACGGATCTTGTAGAATAAAAGATAGTCGCCGTCAACTTAAGGATATCACAAACAAAGGCAAAGATTGATCAAACAGGTAAGGAATTCATAGAATGGTTCAAATATTGTATGAAATAGATGAAGAACTCGAACAAGGGAGTGTCGAGCAGGCTCCACCTACTAGCGGACCCATAGACTATTGTCCTAACATCAAGGATAACTATGTTTGGCCAACAAGGTTTAGTCCAGGAAAGAAAATATCAATCTCAAAGCCCATCCTAGGGGATACATACAAAGTCCGAGAGTTGTTTTAGGTTTTTATCTTCATAAGCCCTGCAATCTCATGGAATTCTTCACCCCGTTCAAGTAAAAGACTTTAGATGTAACCCCATGAATGAACACAAAATATGTGCTTACCATTCACGCACTACTGCTAAGTGCAGTGCTTTAAGGGCCAAAATTTACCAAATGATCAACAGTGGACAAATCAGCCGTATATGGGAACCCCACACTATTCTTGCTTGCGACAGAGTTGGGCATGTTGTCAATCACTTAAGATACCTTGATCCATCAGTACTACTTCACTATTTTTAGGAAACCTACCTTGATACCTACTTCAAATTGATCGATGCCAAGATAATTTATCCCATGGAGAGAAAGGAAGGTAAAATTCCCTTATCATGGCATCCAGGGCAAGAAGATTGCCTCTATCATAATGAAATAGGAAAACATGACATTGAGCAATGCTGCACTTTTTGAGTTGATGTAGAGCACCTCATTGAGATGGGAGGGATCCAACTTGAATTCCCACCATACAACCCATGAACGAGAGAGAATGGAATGAATTATTAGCAACAAGTTAAAGAAGAAGCTTTGAAATTAGCATAATTTCCGTTTATGTTGTTTTAGAAGTTTCTCTATTTCCTTCCTTATAATGAGAAGTAGTAAAAATGAATCAAAGAGAAGTATCCTTGTATTTTGAACTACGTAGGGCCTGATTTCTCCCTTGTGGGATATATAGGCAGCCTCTCAGGGCCCAACCCATATCTTAAAAAAACTTTCATTTTTCCCTCTTTTGGCAAAGAAGTTAAAGGATATTGTCTTATCAAAGATCGACAAGCATAGAAACCAGAAGATAACATGCAAACCGATTCAACTTTCCTTTCAAATCACTCATTTCAAATTCAACGAGCAAAATCTTGTCCGTTTGAGTCTTTCTATCAATACCTACCCATGGATTGATTCACCTTTAAAAAAACAACATTTGTTTGTTTATGTTTTGTCACATATCTTGTATTATTTAACATGAATGAAATCTAACATTGTTACCTTTTGAGTTATTTTTCCTGTACCAGGTAATAGGTAAAGAAACTGATATGTATTGAAGAAAGCTAGTTGAACATCCTTACTTCACAAGATAAAGTAGATAAAGAATCCTCTCCTAACCGTAGCTTGATAAAAGGTAAAGGAAAATGACTGGTAATACTGAGGAAACTAGGTTGACAAACATAGCCATACAAGAACTAATCATAGTGGATCACAGTGAGCTGATTATGCAACTAGTGCAAAAAATTGATGAGATAGAGGAAAAAATATGAAAGAACGAAGAATTAACCGGGATGTCCATTTTTATAAATGCTCCCATTCCAAGAGATGTGAGGCCTCCTCTCTATATTCTTTCTCTAAGTTCCCCATAATTCAAACATTTTCCTACCGGCTCCAATGTACCCGCTCCATCTATTTCTAAACCACCTACTATTAACTTAACCACTCCAAATTTGCTTCATGCCAGCACCTCACATTAAATCCCTCCTCCTCCTACCCATTATGCCAATCGAAGAAATAACCCAAGAGCCTACAACCCTCGAATCTTCCCTCCTAACAACCTAAATACCCCTCCAAATACATATAGTTCCTAGAATATCCCTACTATATACTAGAATAATGATCCTAATTTCAATAATCCCCAAAGCTTTACCTCCACATATCAAAACTCCACTCCAAATTTCCTGCACCTACCACCTACCCAAACTATGCCACCCACCACCTTCTATACCACTACACTCGAATCCTACCCTACTTTCCTAGAGAATCCCAATCTTGACCATTATGAGGAAATAGAGAGGGAATGGAAGGTCATAGAAGATAAGCATGATAAGGACATGATGTTAATGAAAAAAGAAATTATCAAGATCCAGGAGTCATGGAGTTATCCCAACAAAGTGGAATTCATCTATGATAATCTTTGTATCCACCCAGATTTAATCTGCCAGAAGGATTCAAAATTCCTAAGTTTAAACATTCAACGACACCGAAAATCCCATCGACTATTTGAGAAGTTATTTTGATTGAATTATGGGAGCAAGTAAAAATGAAGTGCTATTAGTGAGGCTCTTTAGCCGAAGTCTAAGCAGCAAAGCATTGAAATGGTTTACTTTGCAAGAGTTAAATAAATTGCCTAGATGGAGTTCCTTGGCCAAAGATTTTACTGGAAGATTTGCCTACAATGTGGAGGGTGTCACAAATAGGGATTCACTGAATTGTATCAATCAAAAATCCAATGAGTATTTCTGTGACTATGTCCACTAGTGGAAAAGGAGGCATTGTGGGTCAGACCTTCTATGATCAAAGAAGAACTTATCACCGTATTTATGCGTCCCCAGGAATTAGAATTTTATGACAAGATGATATTTGTGGTCCATGCGAAGTTCGCTGACTTGGTCAAAATTAGTGAGACAGTTGAAGAAGGCCTTAGGACTAGAAAAATCACCAGGATCTCTACAAAGCCAGAGTCTCCTAGATTTCCAAGGAAGAAAAAGGAAGACATATCCTCCACGTCTTTCGATTTAAGAACAAGATCTAGAAAACCATCAAAGTTTAGCTCCCAGAAGCTTCCATCATCCGAGACATACCTCTCAACTCCACAACGTCCCTACCCTGCCTTTTATGCTCAAACCAGTTACCAAAATTACCAAACTCCACCTCTGAACTATAATAACTAATCCCAAAATTACCAAACACCTCTATGAAATTACCATAATTACCAACCAATGTTCCAAACACCATCCCCAAACCTCAAAAATAAACCTCCCCAAACCTTCACATCGTTGGTTGAAAGCCAAAACCAGTTCTTTGAAAGACTCAAGGAAGTCATATTAATACAACCCATTGTGCCAAAAGCCATCAATATCAACTCTAAATTATTTAAAGCCAATCAACATTGCGCATACCATTCTGAAAGTGTTGGGCATGCCACAGAAGATTACATCAAATCTGAAATACAAGATTCAGGATTTGATTGATCAGAAGGTAATCTCACTTTAGACAGCACCACCAAATATCACTAATAATCCATTCACTAATCATAGAGGAACCACTATCAATATGATAAAGATTGATAGAGAATGGGTGACAAGATAGTCTAAAGAAAGTGGATTTAGAGTTTCCAAAACCATTACCTCATCTTTATCAGTCATTACCATTGTGCAAAAAGTCTACAAGTGACGGTCTTGGGGATGGAATAGGGAGACTATTTGAAGAATGTAATGTTATTCTGGAGGTATCCCCTAAAATGTAAGGAGTCAAAAGAGTTAAACCTGGGAAACAACTGCAGAACAAGACCCCAACTCCACTTGTGATTCCCCGGTCATTTGTGTAGACAAAGACAAAATTTAGTTTTTTTTTTTGCAAAAATCAGTGATGGTTTTGATGAGGCCAGACCCACCCTTTATGTCTTTATTTTCCTCAGTACTATTTTCAATTCTTTTCAAAAGGCATAGACCCATATCTCGTGCAGGACATAGCCAATGTTTGGAATATTTCCAAAGTTTAATGAAAAGCCTCCCCTATTTCAAAATATCTACTATTTATTTTTTCTAACCTAGTTTGTTTCTGATTTCAGTAATAATAATTTAAAATCCACCAATGTTGTATCATGTCAAGATATAAATGAACAAATCAAGGTAGATAATGATAAATGTAAACAGTATGATAAAGAATTTAAAAATAAAAAGAAGCTGAATCTAGAAGAGATTGAGGTGGTTAATTTTGGAGATGATGGTCAAGTCAAAGAAACCAGAATCAGTGTTCATTTGATTGAAGCACAAAAGAGAGAGCTTATCAGTCTACTCAAGTAGTATGTTGACATATTTAGAAATGAACACAAACACCATTTCCCACAAGTTGTCGGTTCATCCTGAATCTGATCTATGAAGTGGGATAGTTGATCCTTCCCCTGTCAAGATAAGTGCAAGAGAAAATTCACACCAAATTGACAATGGTATCATGACATCCACAAAATACTACCTAAAGTATCCATGATTTTGTCCGAGATGGATGATCAAGGGATGGCAAAACCAATCAACTCTGATGCAGTAAAAATAACTATATTTGAAGATGGTCTTCTTTTTACTTCTTTCCTTGTAATTGCATTTTCCTGATTATAATCGTTCTTATGCTTTGTAATAGATTAGAAATATTCCCTATCCTCTTTGTACGAACTACATTTGACCTGAATTCTTGAGAATGGGATATGTAGGTGGCCTTTGTTTGCTTTGGTCACTCCTTTAATTATCTCTAAATTTCCACTATACTATACGAACTACGTTTGACCTGAATTCGTGAGAATGGGACATAGACAACTTTTCTCAGCTTTGGTCACCCTTTAATTTATCTCTAAATTTCAACTATATTGTGGGAACTATATTTGAACTGATTCTTGCTTTAACAAGATACGTAAGTGCCATAATAGCTCAATCATACCACCTCAAAATATGGAAACTGTGATAGAATTATTGAGAAGGGATCTAAAAATTCAGACGAAGAAGATCCTCTTTCAATAGTCTGAATAAAGATCATATCGAAGATCACAACTTAAGAAAATTTTGAGAAGAGTCTCAAATCCCCAATGTGCCAAAATCTCTTAACAAAAAATCAAGATTTGCCTTGACACATCTAACTGGGGTAGAATTTTTTATAGGGATCAAATAATTCAGGAGAAAAAGATCATTCTCCAGCAATTCAAAATGAAGATTGTGCCAAAGAGTACAACTAAAGATGATTTTGAGAAAGAGTCTCAAGATCCCAATAGAGTGTCTAATCACTTATCAACAATGCAATATTCATCGTGAAACATCTAACTGGGGAAGAAATTTTATAGAGGACCTCAATATTTCTACCAAGCTTCATTTATGAGTTCAGAAACAAACTCCGAGAATTCCCCAACACCAAAAATATCAGAGTCAACTTCTGAAATTCCAAGTTGCAACAAAGTCCAAGTAGACTAATCCCCTGCTAGGACAGATTTCTCAAAGAATCATCCTTAAAACTCCTCAGCTATGATGATAAAAGATCTCTAGAGCTTGCCAGCAAGATGTCAGACATATTAAAATCTCAAATGAAGGGAATTTATAGAGCTATACATGGCATGACAATTTGGCAGATCCCCCCTGCAATCATCTTTCAAAATTCATTATTTTCCAAAAACTTATTTTACTTGAAAAAAACTTCATATAAAATTACCTTTTACAAATTGATTTTGTCTTACATCTATCATGATCTAGGGAATCAGATCAAGCACCTGAAGATGGTGAGGTAGGATCAGATGATCACAGGAGGTCAACACAGATCAGTTTTATCAAAACTAACAATTTTTCTATGGATGCAAGTTATCCCAAGAGTGATAAGGGATCAACAAAAGACTTTAATTGTTTAGCGTATTCCTTTTCTCAAAGGAATACAGTGAGGCTGAATGCCCAAAATCAATAAGAAAGAGTCTAGATGATTGGAAAGATCCAAAAGCAGTGATGTTTTCCAAAAGTAACAACTTTTTTGTGGTTGCAGGGATCATCAGATAAGGAGAGATCGATGATGTCCTCCTAAAATCCCCATCAAATCATGAATCACATTGAATATACAATGTTTGAAAGTGGTATTTATAGCTATCCCATAAATGGGTTTCAACTATTCATTTAAGTTTGAAATGACATCTTGTTTGTCTATCCACCTCAAAAAGAGGTTGATGTCTGCAAAAAAAAGTGATTCGATTAACGTTACAAATACTTTTCTTAAGATTATCCTGAAATTTGACTGTAGTCTCTAATAAAAGTGATAGTGTGTCTAATGATTATTTACTTTGGGCTTAGGAAAATATGAAAGCAGTTCGACATGGAGAGCACCAAGTCAAAGGAGATGTTTTCGGCAACTACCTCAAAAAACTATTTCCATGCTCATGGTCATCGCAAGGACCATTATCTACATAAGATGAGTTGTATTTCACCCTAACATCTTTTGTAGGAACAATAAGTGAAGAATCACCTATACACTTCTTAATCATGGAAATATGGAATACTGAATGACTGCTACTAACTCTGCCGGTAGCATTAATTCATAAGCCACTTTACCAATTCTCTTTGAAATTCAGTATGGGCCAATATAACAGGGACTGGTCTTCCCTTTCTTCCCAAATCTCATAACACCCTTCATGGGTGAAATCTTTAAATAAACAGAATCATCAACCTCAAATTCTAGTTATCTGCACCTAATATTAGCATAGGACTTCTGGCGACTCTGCGCAGTCTTCAACCTTTCCTGAATGGTCTTAAATTTCTCTATATCCTGATGAACTAAGTTTGTCCCTATCAATGCTGCTTCACCAACCTCAAACCAACCAATTGGGGATCTACACCTTCGCCATAAAGAGCCTCATAAGGAGTCATATGAATACTGAAGTGATAACTATTGTTATAAGCGAACTCTATAAGAGGCAAACAATCATCCCAATTCCCCTTGAGGTCAATGATACAAGCTCTCAACATATACTCTAGGTTCTAAATAGTATTCTCTACCTGACCATCTATCTGCGGATGAAAAGCAGTACTAAGGTTCACCTTTGAACCTAAACCCTTTCGAAATAATCTCCAAAACTGAGCAGTGAACTGAGCTCCCTTATCTAAAATAATGGATAACAGGACCCCATGAAGTCTGGCTAACTCATGAATGTATAATCTGGCATAGTCTTATCCTGCTGTAGTTTTCATGGCTAATAAGTGAGCCAACTTGGTCATTCTATCTACAATCACTCAAATTGAGTCATGTTGTCGCCGAGATCATGGTAGACCTATGATGAAGTCTATATTAATCATCTCCCACTTCCACTCAAGGAGAGCTATATTTTGAGCCATTCCATATGGCCTTGGGTGCTCAACTTTAACCTGTTGACAATTCGGATGCTTAGCAACAAAGTTAGCAATATCTCTCTTCATACCATTCCACCAATAAACCTCTCTCAAGTCATGGTACATCTTTGTAGAACCTGGGTGAATCAAATATCTGAAACTATGTGCTTCTGCCATAATTCTACCTCTGAGACCATCTACAACTGGGAACACACAATCTACCTTGATACCTCAAGACACCATTTCCCCCGCTTCTGGTTGAGCACATTATCCTTAAGTTGGAGGAGCATGGGGTAAATTGTCTAGCTTCCTTTTAACTTCTACCACTAAGGATGATTCAGCTCTATTCTAAACAACCACACCACCCTCATCAAAGTTTAAGGGACAAACTCCCATATGTGCAAGTCTATGCACTTCCATTGCCAATTCTTTTTTTCCTTCCTTTACATGAGTTGTACTCCCCATGGAAAATACACTAAGAGCATTAGAAACCACATTAGCTTTACCTAGATAGTCATGTCGTAATCCTTGAGCAATTTAAGCTATCTTCTCTACCTGATATTCAGGTCCTTCTTGATACAAACATACTGAAGACTATTGTGATCAGTAAACACATAAACATGTATGCCATAGAGATAATGATGCTAGATCTTTGAAGCAAACACTACGGCTGCCAACTCAAGGTCATGAGTCGGGTAGTTCTTCTCATAAACCATAAGCTCCCTGAAAGCATAAGCTATCACCTTACTATTTTGCATCAACACACAACTAATGGCCACTCAAGATGCATCATAATACACAAGAAAACCCTTTGTACCCTCTTGTAGGGTCAACACTGGTGCAGTAGTCAAACAAGTCTTCAATTCCTAAATATTTTCTCACAAGCTTCAGACTATTGAAACTTAGCCTTTTTCTGAGTCAACATAGTTAATAGAGCAGCAATAGATTAAAACCCCTCTATGAACCTCCTATAGTAGCCGACCAAACCCAAGAAACTTCTAATATCAATCGGAGTTGTGGGTCTGGGCCAACTCTTCACTACCTCTATTTTCTAAGAATCAACCTCGATACCCTTGCTGAAAACTATATGGCCAAGGAATGCCACAGACTTTAACCAAAACTAACACTTAGAGAACTTGGCAAACAACTCACAATCTTTAACAGTCTAAAGAACTATTCTGAGGAGATTAGCATAGTCTTCCTCACTTTTGGAGTAGACTAGGATATCATTGATGAACACAATGATGAACATGTATAGATACTACTTGAACACTCTATTCATAAGATCCATGAATTTTGCAGGAGCATTAGCCAAATCAAAAGACATGACAAGGGACTCAAAGTGACCATAACGGGTCCTGAAAGTTGTTTTAGGGATGTCACTTTCTCTAACTTTCAACTGGTGATAGCCTGATCTGAAGTCTATCTTAGAGAAGCAAGTGGCACCCTGAAGTTGGTCAAACAAGTCATCAATTATAGGAAAGAGATACTTATTCTTTATGGTAACTTTGTTCAACTGATGATATTCAATGCACATTCTAAGAGAACCATCTTTCTTTCGCACCAAAAGGACTTAGTGCCCCAAGAAGAGACACTTGGGCGAATAAAACCCTTTTCAAGGAGATCTTTCAACTTCTCTTTTAACTCTGTTGGAGCCATCATATATGGCAAAATAAAGATAGGTTGAGTATCGGGAAGGACATTTATACCAAAATATATTTTCCTATCTAGAGGGACTTTGGGAAGATCATCAGGGAGACTTCTTGAACTCACTTACGATCAAAACTCACTGAAGGGGTAGTGTCTCACCATTAGATTCTCTGACTCTGACCAGGTGATAGATAAACCTCTTAGAAACTAACTTTCAAGCCTTAAGGTATAAAATAAAATGACTCTTAGGCATAACTAGACTACCTTCCCAAACCAAGACTAGCTCATCTGGAAACTGGAACTTGACTACTCGAGTTCTACAATTAACTAAGGCATAACAGGAATATAATTGTTAATTCTTAGAATAATATCAAAATACACCATATCTAACTCAACTAAGTCAGTTGTGGTGTCTTTATAATGTACTGAAATGGTGCAATTTCTATAGACTCTTTTGCTATAACTGATACACCAGCAGGAGTAGAAACACTGAAAGGCTCTAAAAGTTGCTCAGGATCAATCCTAAACTTAACTGCTATATATGGAGACACAAAAGACAAAGTATCTCCTGGGTCAATTAAGGCATAAGCATCTCTAGAAAAGGCTTTCAACGTACCAATAACAACGTCTGGTGAGTTTTTCTGATCCTGGTGACTAGACATGGCATACAAATGGTTCTAACCTTTGTCTGACCCCGAAGTAGTGCCCTTCTGGGCAACCCTGCCTGCTAGAGCTGCTGAAGTAGAATGGGATTTGTTGCCCCCATTACCCTGCCTTAGAGATGGATAATCTCTCAAAAATTGACCTAGCTGGTCACACTTGTAACAACCACTTGTGCCCTCATGACACTCACTCGGATGGGCTCTACCAGACTTGCCACAATATAGATACTTGGTATTGGTAGATCCTTGAGCCATACTCCCTTGCGTATGAGAAATCTGAGCTCCAAAGTTATGGCTATTCTGGAACCTTTGATCATTCATGTTTCTCAGTGATGGTGCATTAGTAGTTGACTATGCAGGTCTAGATGACCTCCTCTAAAAGAAATTCCTGTTACTATTCCTATTTTTCTGTTGATTAGCCTCATGACCTGCTGACTTTGCCTTCTTACTATGATGTTCCCCTTGGTACTTTTGAGTTTGGAGATATCCATAATGTTAATCAATAATGTGGCGTTATCCTCTTTCTTCACATGCTTACTCAAACCTTACACATACTTCCTTATTTTAGCAATCATATATGGCACCATCTTCAGAGCATATCTAGACAACTGAGTGAAATTAAGGTTGTACTCCCTCACACTCAAGGTACTCTGCTTTAAATTCATGAACTCCTCTGCCTTGGCCTCTCTAAATTCCTGGGGAAAATTAGTCCAAGAAGGCCCGCTTGAAACTTTCCCAAAAGGCTAGAGTTGTATTCTCACCACGACCATCCGTCTACAGATCATACCATATGTTTGCCACATCCTTGAGCTACTAAGAAACAATCTCCACTCCCTGAGTTTCAGTGGAATGCATCACTTTTAGGATCTTCCAAATCTCATCGATGAAGTTTTGAGGGTCTTCATCAACCTTAGACCCAGTGAAGACTAGCAGGTTCATCCTGAAAAACTCTCAGATCTTCGACCCACTTGAAGACTCATGTAAACTAGAGTTGGTAAGTGTTGGGCCTTGACGGCCATACTGGGCATCAACTAGCTAAGTAAGCATCTGAATTGCTTCTCTAAACTCTGCCTATGAAGTAACAGTATCGGGAGGCTGGGGATGAAATGTTTCCCGAGGACCCTTAGTGTTCTTGGAGGCATATCTTGAGCTCTAATACCAACATCCTGATCTGTTGAGCAGGTCCTAATCATGGACTGCATCCTAGTCAATGGAGGTAGATTGCTTGCATTGGTTCCAGTAGGAACCCCAGTGCATGTGGTATTTCTCTGGCTGGCGGTACACTTTGGAGGTATGATCTAAAACACGAGAAAGCATGAGTTAGGAAGAATTTCATAGAGTTAAACTCTATTGCACGAATCTAGAGTATAAAATAAAGGTGGTTTTTCCTAACGCCCTGAAGCATCCCTATTATAAGTGTGGCACGCTTTACACCCATAATAATGACTCGACTAGACATGGCTTCATAGACACTCTAGGACTCTTGAACCTAGTATTTTGATATCAAGTTTGTTACACCCCAAGCCTACACCTTGGGCTCGACTAGCACTCAGAACCACTAATGACCCGAGCAAATCCTTGCCCTGGCTTAGTGCTAAATTGAATGCTAAGTAACCTATGCGGAAGCTTTTAAGTGAGATGTAAATGCAAATCTTTAAAAAGGAGATAATTCTCAATGATATAATTAATCAAAATCTAAAAATATGCAACTGGTTGCAAAACATAACTGAAACTCAACTACTAGTCTATGAAGCCTCTAGTTCTGAAATAAATGGTTCACTGGGACAAGACCCATGGCTACCTGAAAGACTACTAGAAATATCTAACAACTACTAATAACCTAAATAGACCAGAGTCCTCTAAAGGAGAGGATCTCTCGCCAACTGCAGGATGAATAAGGTCCTACTGATGCATCTGTTGTCGATCCCAAACACCTGAGTCTGTATCATATAAAGATGCAGCTCTAAATGGCATTAGTATGTATGAATGTACGAGATATAATATACCTGAAATAAATAGTAAGCTAGAACTGAAATTGTCACGACCCGATTTCTCTGTCATGATGGCACCTACAATCCCCCAGTAGGTGAACCAATCCCCGTAGCCCGGAACAGTTAGTAATGGGCAACCATCTAACACTTTAGTGGAAGAATGATATAAATAAGCAGAAGCAAGGGAAATAAGCTGAAGAAAGTAGATACATGAATATATATACATCTGCGGAAGCTAAACCAAAACGCCAAAACCTGGAATCATAGTATAGAGCCAAAACTACATATAAGGAGTACAAAGGATATAAAATAATATATACAAATCTCTCTGAGTAGTAATAGAGTACATGATATAAAAGATAACTAAAAGCTAAGCTTCGGTCACCAAGAGCTCACCCTCAGTCTGAAATATCTCAAAAATAGCTCCTCGCATGAGTCTCAAATGAGCTAACGACGATGGCCCACACTAGGATCTGCACCAGAAGATGCAGAGTGTAGTATGAGCACCAATTGCAAAGCAACCGGTACCCAGTAGGTATCATAGGTCGACTGGGCACATATAAGATAAAAGAGAAGTAATAAGAAGAATAGAAAGCCACTAGTCACAGAAGGCAACGAAGAAGTACACGGAAGCTAGCATAGAAGGAATACAAGCAGGAATAATACATATGGATAGCTAAAAGAATACACATCACAGGCGAAAGAAAGAAACACATACCCGGGATCCTGTCAATGATCAAGTATACAAAGAAGAGTTTAGAGAACAGGCGGTATAGTGATAACCTCAATAAATAGAGAAGGAGAAGAAGAAAATAGTAAGCATGTTAGAATACAATGAACGATAACCCAACTAAGCATGCAATCTCAAGTCAAGAATTCAACAACTTGAAGCCCAAATTTAACCTTAACAATATCCAAAGTCATAAGAACCACAATAGGAACCAATAGAGATAAATAGTAACAATAAGTCTACTTACAGTCCCACGAGCGCCCATACACCCAAGGAACACAAACAAGGGAAGACAAACCCTCCGCCATCACATACTACCAGAGCGTACAATCAACAAATAGCAAAAAATGATGGAACCTCACACAAATGAATGGTATAAAATGCCATGCTAAGCCAAGAGTGATAGTAGTATCGTATGTTACTCACTTCCGGCGTCCTATAAGGCCAAGAAGACAAACCCTCTGGCACTCGCAGCACGTAGCCCCTATTTTGAAATGGCGAATTCTATGGAGGACCTCGACCAACATACTAGATGCCCCACAATCTCAAAAATCCCCAAGTAAAGCTACCTCAGAGAGTATCCAGGTCTAAATTAGTAAGTCAAATAGTCCTAGCGCATGACCCTGCCAAGTCTAGCATCACCCGGAAAGTTATAGTAAAATAAGTCTAGCGCTCGACCCTGCCGAGTCTAGTATAAGTGGAAATAGTGATAAAACATCCTTTAATTCCCCCTTCAATTATTTTCACCAAAAACAGGCCCCACAGGTGATGCAAGATTTAGAAATTCAGCAATAGTAGGCCTGAAGCCAAAACCATAGTAAAATAATGAAGAAATTCTCTCTATATGCATGATGAATGATATACACAATCACAACAGTGTCCCCCAACCCACAATCAACCTATCGGCCCTGGACAGGCTTCAATCAGTCTATAGCATAGATAGCCAGCTCTACAACAATAATAACGATGCCCGGGACTCACGGACATTCCTATATAACCCACCATCTATGTTCCAGAGTCAAACAAGGCCACACAGGACCACAAGGGTGATAATATCATCTATAACAAATACTACAACCATCGGAGGAAGAAAAGGAATGGGACATGAATAAAGTGGTCAAGGTCTGTGGTACCAACTAGTAAGCCCAACCCAAGGATACCCATTAGTAGAATTTTATTCTATATATGAGAAGTCTAAGGAGTTTAAATTGTAACCTACCTCAGGGTCAAACTACAAACATGAACCGTCACTCGTGTGCCTTCCCCTTTTGACCAGCCTTGAAAAGCTACCAGACTATCAAGAACATAATCTAGGTCTCAATACGAAAAGAATGACACCCATATTGCTATACAAAAAATTGAGCTGAAAATTGAGTCAAAAAATGACCCTCGGGGCTCGCCCAGTGAAATAGAAAAAAAATCACAATTATGTCCGCGGTGAATTTCAAAACCCATGCTAAAAATTTGAGCGCAAACGGAGTTCGTTTTGGGGCTCAAAACAGCCCTGAAATACCACTAATTTATGAGAATAAAAGTGGAGAATTGTGATTTTCAAGGGAGGAAATGTACTAATTTGGAAGCAAGAATCGACCACAGACCGAAACTACAGCTACCACGAACAATCAAGCTCTCCAATGCAGCTTTAACCCAAGAAAAATCAAGCTTGTAAGAGCCTCAACCATGGAGGTTTTTGAACTTGAAGAGAAGAACAAGGCTTGAAGAAGAAGAGGCTTACCAACGATAAAGGAGCGAGATTAACGATAATGTGAAGAGTTCTCACGAGCGCACACTGTTCTTGAGTAATTAGAGTTGAGAAAAATTAAGTTGGAGTTGAAAGAAGTGAAAGAAATAAGCTGAAAATCGTGAAAAACAAGAATTTAAAGAATAAAATTTGTGGAAATTAACGGAAGTTAGCAAGAGATTTTACCTATTCACGAGGCCAAGAAACACACCCGGATCAAAAACAATTATTCTTCCAAGCTATGGGTAAGAGCAGGTGAAGATTTGAAGTAATTTGGTGTAAAAATGGTGGAGAAAACGAGTTGGAAAGATGAGAGAAAAAGCTGAAAATAAAGTTGCCAACAGCTATTTAAAGCTGGCCCGCAACAGAAAAATCTGCAATTTTCCAAACTTCTAGGGGGCATTCCGGGCACAATCAGGACCCGATACTCACAAACCAATAGAGCTATTTGAGTGGAAACGACATTTTTGACTCAATGGAATTAACGAATTTATCAACAGAGATCTTTTTAAGGACAAGTGGGCCCCATGCCCAAAACTAACTCAGAACTCAATACCCTAAAAAAAGTCTAGAATCCCCGGAACCCGAACCAAAGGTTCCCCTAGCCCAAAGTCTACATTCAGGAGCTAATAGAATTGACGGACTTTCCATCCGAGGCCGTCTTCTCCAAATGTTGACCAAAGTCAAACTTTCAAGTTCAACTTAGCTAAAATACAAAAACCCAGACAAAACTAAATTGAAAGCTCCAAGAACCCAACCCAGGGTCCACCCAAATCAAAATCCATGCTCTGGAGCTAACGAAACTGTCGGAATTTGATTTCGAGAACGTTTACCAAGAATGTTAACTAAAGTCAATGATATTCTAAGTTAAGGCTCTAAAACAGGCAAATGGCCAAAATGACAAAACCAACAACTAGGGCACCAAACCACCAGTCTCAGCAAGTCATAAATGACTTGGGGCCACTATAGGAAAGCTCTAGCAGCACAAAGAAGGCGTAAATGCGAAAATGACCGGAAGGGTCATTACATCATCCACTACTAATAAGGAATTTTGTCCTCGAAAGTCAAGAAGAAAGAGGTACCTGAAGGCTCAAACAGCTGCGGATACTGGGCCTGCATATCTCTCTCGGTCTCCCAGGTAGCCTCCTCGACTGGACGATGCCTCCACTGAACTTTTACAACAGGAATCTCCCTAGACCTTAACCTCATCACATCTTGGCCAATATAGCAACTGGCTCCTCGACAAAGTACAAGCTCTCATCCAACTGAACCGACTCCCAATGCAACACATGAGACTCATCTGGAATATACTATCTCAACATCGAAACATGAAACACCAAATGCATAGCTGAAAACATCAGAGGCAAGGGTAACTGATAGGCAACACTACCAACTCTCTGTAGGATCTCAAACGGCCCAATATACTTGGGGCTAAGTTTGCCCCTCAACCAAATCTCATTATGCCCTTCATGGGCGACACACGGAGGAATACCAAATCACCAACGCTAAACTCCAAGGCACGAAGTCTAAGATCAACGTAGCTCTTCTGCCTACTCTGAGCAGCTCGAAGTCTATCTTGAATCACCCTAAATCTGTCTAAGGAGTCCCAAAGTAAATCAGTACTCTGTGGCTTGGACTCCAATCCGTCAAACCAACCAACCAGCGATCTGCAATGCCTACCATATAATGCCTCGAAGGGTGCCATGTCAATGCTAGAATGGAAGCTATTATTATACGCAAACTTGGGCAAAGGCATAAACTAATCCCAAGAACCTCCAAAATCAAGAACACAGGCTCGAAGCATGTCCTCTAGGACCTGGATGGTCTTCTCGAACTGGCCATCTATCTGAGGGTGGAAAGCAGTACTAAGTTGAACCTTTGTACCCAAATCTCGCTGAATAGATCTCCAAAATTGAGATGTGAACTGAGTGTCATGATCTGAAATGATAGAAACTAGGACCCCGTGAAACTAAACAACCTCACAAATATAGATCTGAGCTAACCTCTCGGCACTGTAAGAAGTCTGAACTGGCAAGAAATGGGATGACTTAGTCAGCCGATCAACAACCACCCAGATGGAATCAAAACCCCTGGAGGTATGAGGCAAACCAACCACGAAATCTATAGTAATCCCTTCCCACTTCCACTCAAGAATGGGAAGTTGCTGCATCAACCCACCAGGTCTCATGTGCTCGAACTTCACTTGCTGACAGTTCAAGCACCGAGACACGAACTCTGCTATATCTCACTTCATACCACTCCACCAGTAAGTTGTCTCAAGTCTCTATACATCTTTGTCGCACTAGGATGAATGGAGTATCTAGAACAATATGCCTCACAGAGTATCAACTAAATCAAATCACCAACCCTCAGAACACAAAGTTGACCACCAAACCTCAGAACCCCATCTGAATCTAGAGTAGCCCAGCTGGCCTCACCCCAAATAACCTAATCTCGAAGGTCACACAACCGCTGATCCTAAAACTGATAGCTCTGTATCTGATTAACAAGAGTAGACCGAACCTCAACACTGGCAAGAACTCGACTAGGATATGACAAATCAAGCCTAACCAAGAGGTTAGCCAAGGACTGTATGTCCAAGGCCAACGATCGCTCAGAAACTAAAAGTAAAGCTAGGCTACCCATACTCACCACCTTCTGACTCAAGGCATCCGCTACCACATTTGCCTTACCCAAATGGTACAGAATAGTGAAATTATAGTCCTTCATTAACTCAATACATCTCCTCTGCTTCGAGCTCAGCTCTCACTAACTCGTAATGTACTAAAGACTATGGTGATCGGTGAATATCTCACAATGAACTCTATATAAGTAGTGCCTCCAGATCTTGAGCGCAAAAACTACTGCCGCCAACTCCAAATAATGGATGGGATGGTTGCGCTCATAAACCTTTAGCTGCCTTAATGCATATGCAATCACACGACCCTACTGCATCAACATACAATCAAGACCAACCCCAGAAGCATCATAATACACGGATAAACTCTGACCCTCAACTAGCAAAGTCAATACAAGAGCTGAAGTCAACAAGGCCTTAAGCCTGTGGAAGTTATCCTTCTACTGATCTGACCACTGAAATGGGATATCCTTCCTAGTCAGCCTAGTCAAACGTGCTGCTATGGAAGAAAACTCCCCTACAAACCTCTGCAGTACCTGGCTATCCCAATAAAGTTTCAAACTTCAGTAGGAGTAGTAGGTCTAGGACAATCATAGACCGCTGAAATCTTACTCGAATCTACTCTAATCCCATCCTTAGCCACCATGTGTCCTAGGAATGAAACTGACTCAAGCCATATCTCACACTTTGAGAACTTTGCATAAAGCCGAAGATCTCTCAAAGTCAAGACTATAATCCTCAAGTGCTGCTCATGCTCATCTCTACTCCGTGAGTATATCAGAATGTCATCTATGAAGACTATTATAAAGGAGTCCAAATATGGGCTAAGCAACCTGTGCATCAGATCCATGAAAGTTACGGGGGAATTAGTCAACCCAAAAGACATCACCACGAACTCATAATGGTTGTAACATGTCCTGAATGTTGTCTTAGAGATGTCCTATGCCCTAATCCTCAACTGATGGTAGCCTGACCTCAAATTTATCTTCAAAAACATGGTTGAACCTTGGAGCTGATCAAGTAAATCATTAATACGTGGCATCGAATACCCATTCCTCATAGTAACCTTATTTAGCTGCCGATAATCAATACACATCCGCATCGACCCATGCTTTTTCTTAACAAATAGAATAGGAGCACCCTAAGATGACACACTCGGTCTAATGAACCCCTTAGCTAACAAATCCTGGAGCTACTCCTTAAGCTCTCTCAACTCAACAGGAACCATACGGTAGGGATAAATAAAAATGGGCCTAGTGCCTGGCTCTAGCTCAATAGAGAAATCAATATCTCTCTCAGGTGGAAGACTTGGATGGTCGGTAGGGAACACATCTAGGAAGTCTCTAAACACAGGAACAGACTCAGGGGAAGAAGGATCGGCACTAGAATCTCGAACATATGCTAAGTAAGCCAAACACCCTCGCAAAATTAGCCTTCTAGCTTGAAGACAAGAAATGATCCGAGACGACGCATGCCTAACAAAACCCTACCATACAACCGGGGATACACCAGGCACAGTAATGGTAATGGTTGTGGCATAATAATACAAAACCATACGGTGAGAGGATAACCAGTCCATGCCCACTATCACATCAAAATCTAACATATTAAGTATCATCAAATCACCCCAAGTATCCAAATCACCAACAGATATCATGCAAGATCTCAAAATTCGATCCACTACTAAAGAATTTCCTACTGGGGTCAAAACAGAAATAGGAATAGATAACAGCTCACTAGCCAACCTCAAACAAGGCGCAAAGTAGGCAGATTCATATGAACATGTAGATCCAGGATCAAATAAAGCATAAGTTGGTTGATGGCATACAGAAATAATACATATGATCACAGCATCCGAGGCCTCTACCTCTGGTCTCCCAGAGACTGCGTAGAACTGACAGTGACCATCACCTGACCTACCGCCATCCCTACAACTTGTCCTGCCTCATGGGCGACCACCTCTACCCTAACCACCACCTTCTCAAGCCGGTGGCTGAACTAAGCGAAGAGGCTAAGCCAGCAGAATGGTTGGCTGAACTGTACCCTGCTGAGGGTAATCTCTAGCAAAATAACCACTAACTTTGCACTCATAGTAGGTTGTACCCCATTAGGAGCAATCTCTAGCAAAATAACTACTAACTCCACACTCATAGCAAGGCTTTGATGGCCCACCCTGCTGAGATGAACCCGCTGAACCTATGTGGACACCTCAGCTTGATGCCCAGAAGTAGTACCTCTCGAAGACTGACCACTCTGACCATGCTAACTGCTCTGACCCTGCTCAAATTGAGAACTAGAAGGCTGAAGTGAAGCCTGATTTGGTCGACTAGATTGACCCTGGTGCCTCTAGATCTGATGACTTTGGCCCCACTAGCCTGAACCTCTACCACCATAATTAGAACCACTATAGCTACCCTGATGTCGAGGCCTCTTATATCTGGCCCAGGTGTCATGATGACGCAAATCCTCTACAGTATAGGCATAGTCCACAATAGCTTGAAATGAATGACCACTAGCAACCAATATCTCTTCAGGCTCTCTAAACTCTCTCTGTAGCCCCCAAAAAAATCTACAGACTCTGTCAGACTCAGTAGGCATAATCATGGCCCCAAATTGAGCAAGCTGATGGAAAAAGGTCTCATACTCTAAGACGGTCATGGTATCCTGAGTAAGTCTGGTGAACTCTTCTCTCTGTCTCTCTCTGTCGCTCTCTGTCGCTCTGAGATAAGAACTTGGCAATAAAGGCCTCATAAAATTCAAACGAAGTCAAAGGAGGTGACGAGGATGGTCTGCAAGTAACCTGGGCCCAACAAAGTTATAAGGTGCAGCATCTTCTTACAAGTAGTAATAAAGTCATGGGGGTCCTGCCCAGAAGTACCAGCAAATCTCGGAGGTGCCAATATCAAGGATCTACCCAATTCCTTCTGCTCCATCTCAGTCATAGTTGGGCAAGGAGCAAGAGGCTGTGCAACTGATCAGATTGGAATAACCTCAGCACGGGGAGACGCAGTAACAGGCTACGCTCCAAAACTCGATGCACGCAGGGCTGCCTCCTGAGTGGATATCTGTGCTACCTCAGAAGGTCGCTCTCCAATCATACCCAACAACTGTAACACTAAGCCCCAAATATCTAAAGACTGAGTTGGGGCTGAAGCTGGCACTGGAGCTGGTGGTACCTGGGCTGCCCATTGCTCCACATGCTGCTCGGGAGAAAACTTGGGCTCATGATCATGCTTGGGCCCTATCTCAACTCTAGCAGTTGTCGTTGCTCAGGGATGTCCTCGACCCCTACCTGTATGACCTCTTCGGCCCCTAGCTGGAGTCGGAGGCTCATCTCCCCCTAATGCTGACAATCTCGTATGGGCCATCAGCGGAAGAATAAATGAGAACCAGTGAGATTTCAAGAAACCCCTAAGGATTACGCATGATACAGAAGCAAATAAGAGAGTCATGTTTCCTTAGATGTCACTATAGGCTCCCAAAGATTGAGTACGGACGTCTCCAGCCCGATCTGCAAGACTCTACTAGACATTGGCTCTTATAACGATGATACCGGTGAACCTAGGCTCTGATACCAAGCTGTCACAACCCTATTTCTCAATCATGATGCCACCTACAACCCCCAAGTAGGCTAACTGATCCTCGTAGCCTGAAATGGTTAGTAATGGGCTACCATCTAACACTTTAGCAGAGGAACGATATAAATAAGTAGAAGCAAGGGAAATAAGCTGAAGAAAGTAGATACAGGAATATATATACATCTGCGGAAGCTAAACCAAAACCTCAAACCTGGTATCATAGTAAAGAGTCAGAACTACATATAAGGAGTACAAAGTATCCAAAACAATATATATAGATGTCTCTGAGTAGTAATAGATTACATGATATAAAAGATAACTAAAAGCTAAGCTCTGATCACCAAGAACTCACCCTCAACTTGAAATATCTCAAAAATAGCTCCTCGCACGAGTCTCCAATGAGCTAATGGTGATGGCCCACACTAGGATCTGCACCATAAGATATAGAGTATAGTATGAGCACTAATTGAAAAACAACGAGTACCCAGTAGGTATCATAGGCCGACTAGGCACATATAAGATAAAAGAGCAGTAGTAAGAAGAATAGAAAACAACTAGTCACAAAAGGCAACAAAGAAGTACACGGAAGCTAGCACAGAAGGAATACAAGAAGGAACAATACATATGGCTATCTAAAAGAAAACACATCACAGGTAAAAGAAAAAACATGTACCCGGGATTCTCATAACGATCAAGTATACAAAGAAGAGTTTAGAAAAAAGGCGGTATACCAGTTTCTCAACAAATAGAGAAGGAGAGGAAGAAAATAGTAAACATGTTTGAATACAATGAATGATAACCCAACTAAGCATGTAATCTCAAGTCAAGAATTTAATAACTGGAAGCCCAAGTTTAACCTTGACAATAGCCAAAGTCATAAGAAACACAATAGGAACCAATAAAGTGAAATAGTAACAATAAGTCACCTACAGTCCCACGGGCGCCCATACACCCAAGGAACACAAACAAGTGAAGACAAACCCTCTGTCATCCCATACTACCAGAGCGTACAATCAACAAACAGCAAATAAGGGTGGAACCTCACACAAATGAATGGTATGACATGACATGCTAAGCCAAGAATGATAGTAGTACCGTATATTACCCGCTTCCGGTGTCCTATAAGGCCTAGAAGATGGGATCTATGGAAAGTCACACCCGTATACCTCTACTATGCCATATACCCTCCCTCTGGCACTCGCAGCACGTAGCCCCTGGTCCGGAATGAAAAAGTCCATGGAGGCCCCTGACTAACATACTAGATGTCCCGCAATCTCAAAAATCCCAAAGTAAAGATTCCTGGAGAGTATCCAAGTCTAAATCAGTAAGTCAAATAGTCCTAGCACACGGCCCCGTCGAGTCTAGAATCACCCAAGAAGTTATATTAAAATAAGTCTAGCGATCGACCCCACCGAGTCTAGTATAAGTAGAAATAGTGATAAAACATCCTTTAATTCCCCTCTTACCCCAAGAAGATCCATTAAGACGGTACCAAAATCCTTTTTAAATCATTTTCACCAAAAATGGGTCATACGGGCCATGCAAGGTTTATAAATTCAGTAATAGTAGGTCCGAAGCCAATACCGTAGTAAAATCATGAAGAAATTCCCTCTATATGCATGATGAATGGTATACACAATCACAACAGTGGACCCTGGCCCACAATCAACCTATCGGCCCTACACAGGCTCCAATCATTCTATAGCACAGGTAGCCAGTTCTACAATAATAATAATGATGCTCGGGACTCACAGACATTTCCATATAACCCACCATCTATGTTCCAGAGTCAAACAAGGCCACACAGGACCACAAGGGTGATAATATCATCTATAGCAAATACTACAACCATCGGAGGAAGAAAAGGAATGGGACATGAATAAAACGATCAAGGTCTATGGTACAAACTAGTTAGCTCAAACCAAGGATGCCCATTAGTACAATTTTACTCTATATATGCAAAGTCTAAGGAGTTTAAACCGTAACCTACCTTGGGGCCAAACTATAAACACAAACCGTTACTCGTGTGCTTTCCCCTTTCGAATAGCCTCAGAAAGCTGCCACGCAATCAAGAACATAATCTAAGTGTCAAGACGAGAAGAACGACACCCATATTTCTATACGGAATATCGGGTCGAAAAATGACTCTCAGGGCCCGCATAGCAAAGTAGAAAATAAAATTCACAATAATGTCCACGGTGAATTTAGGAACTCATTCTCAAAATTTGAGCGCAAACAAAGTTCGTTTGAGGACTCAAAACAGCCCCAAAGTACTACTAATTCATGAGAACAAAAGTGGAGAATTGCGATTTTCAAGGGTGGAAACGTACCAATTTGGAAGCAAGAATCGACCATGGACCGGAACTATAGCTACCATGAACAATTAACCTCTCCAACGCATCTTTAACCCAAGAAAAATCAAGCTTATAAGAACCTCAACCATGGAGGTTTTTGAGCTTGAAGAGAAGAACAAGGCTTGAAGAAGAAGAGGCTTACCAACGATAAAGAAGCGAGATTAATGATAATTTGGATAGTTCCCACGAGCCCACATTGTTCTTGAGTAATTAGAGTTGAGAAAAATGAAGTTGGAGTTGAAAGAAGTGAAAGAAATAAGCTAAAAATCGTGAAAAATAAGAATTTAAGGAATGAAATTTGTGGAAATTAACGGAAGTTAGCAAGAGATTTTACCTATTCATGAGGTCAAGAAATACACCTGGATCAGCAAAAATTATTCCTCCAAGTTATGGGTAAGAGAAGGTGAAGATTTGAAGGAATTTGGTGTAAAAATGGTAGATAAAACGAGATGGAAAGATGAGAGCAAAAACTGAAAATAAAGCTGCCAACAGCTATTTAAAGCTGGCCCGCAACAAAAATATCTGCAATTTTCTAAACTTCGACGGGATATTTCGGGCATAATTGGAACCCGATACTCACAAACCAATAGAGCTATTTGAGTGAAAATGACATTTCAAACACAATGGAATCAATGAATTTACCAACAGAGATTGTTTTAAGGAAAAATGGGCCCCATGCCCAAAACTAACTTGGAACTCAATACCCCAAAACAAGTCCGGAATCCCCGAGACCTGAACCAAAGGTTTCCCTATCCCAAAGCCGATATTCCAGAGCTAATAGCATGGACAAAATTTTCATCCGAGGTTGTCTTCTCCGAATGTTGACCAAAGTCAAACTTTCAAGTTCAACTTGGCTAAAACACAAAAAGCCAGACAAAATTAAATCAAAAGCTCCCAAAACTCGACCCAGGGTCCATATAGACCAAAATCCATGCTTTGGAGCTAACGGAATTGCCAAAATTCAATTTCGAGCATGTTTACCAAGAATGTTGAAAGTCAATGATATTTTAAGTTAAGGCTCTAAAACAGGAAAACTACCCAAATGATCAATTGAACAACCAGGGCACCGAACCACCAGTTCCAGCAAGTGATAAATGACTTGGGGCCACTTCAGGAAAGCTATAGCAGTACAAAGAAGGCGTAAACGCAAAAATAAATGAAAGGGTCATTACAAAAATACTGGCTGGAAAAGTAAAACTGAATATGGAATATAATGAACTCATATGTAAAGTAAAGAATGCATGTGTATCTTTAACAACAAAGCTTTACAGTATGTTATCTATCAAAAGTAAATTTTTGAAAATACATATTTAGTTAATTAGGGAGTTTCTCTAACTGACAGTCATCACGTGAGCCTCATGATAATACAACGTGTTGCCCATGTTGCCAGAGCCATCCTATACCTTGCTAGTGTAAAGGACAAAACTTTATGTATGGATCCAAATTGAGCCTCTTTAGGGCTATTGAGGAATCGTCCGACTTGCAAAACAAAACTATCCTATGCTGGCTACATAGTTTTAGGGTTTAGATTGTCTGAACCCTTACACATCTTGGTTCTTAATACTAATTCTCAAAATAATGCAATATGCTTAATAAATCTTGAAGATATCCCTCTTTAGGGAAAACTCCAAATCACTTTCTTTGAGTCAATGCTCAAATAATACTTCTTTTATGAACTTTGCTTTCTTGAAACTAACTTTACTTTCTGTAAAACTGACTTTCCTTTCTTTAAACTAACTTTGCTTTTCTTCTGAATCATGTATTTGAAGCTGAAATATGCTTACATGAACTCTTTCTTACATAAGCATGAACCAATAACGTATGATATGGATTGCAATAATTTTAGCAATAGAATAATCAATAGGTAGTACGAAGCAATAAGGAATCCACAATAGGATAATTCGAGTAAAAATCTTAGCTTTGATATTTCTATAATTGGAACTTAGATGTAGGGTATGAGGAAGAACAGAGTTCCTCACTATGATTAGCCTTACATACCTGAAATACTCAAAACTTCAATTGAGAATCCTGAAAACTAACTTGGAGACTTTACGAACAAATCTCTCCAATGAGATAAAATATCTGGACTTGAAAAAGAGATCTAAAATGGCTAAGGATTACATTTATAGCCACTTGAATCAAAGGTTCTACGGACGAGTCTACAGACCATAGACCTGATCTACGAAGCGTAGTCTGAATCGTAGAAGCCTGGAATTTTTTTTCTAGGTCTTACTTCCACCGATTGGTCTATGGTCCATCCTTCTGGACTACGGACCATGGATTGACCCACTATTATGCCCTGGGATTTTGTTAGCCCTCTGAAGTAATTCTATAGTTGACAACTACGGACTATAATCTCAATCGATGGACCATCCTGTTACTTATCATTTGACCCTAAGGATTAGAGTGTCCTCTGAACTGGGTCTTTTATGGATGAATCTATGGGTTATAGAATGGGTTAACGGGTCACCAACCCACTCATGAACTTCCTTGTTAAAATAGACACCACTACAAGAAAAAGGGTTATTAAGGACCATGATTTAGCAACGAGTATAAATATTGTCTCTTATAATATACTTACAGGGATGAAATTATTTTCTAGTCCCTAGTATATATTTTTATTTTTATTTTTTTTTAAAAAGCAAAAATAGTCGGTCTCTAATGCTAATAAAATTTTAGCGGGTCACTCTAAAATATTTCAGCAAAGGGGCGTGAATCATATACCTAGAAAATTTCATCTCTCTCTCAAAGTAGAAAAAATCCCTAAATTTTTGTCTCTCTCTCAAATGTCAAGGTTTGTCTGACTCAAATTGCAAGGTTTGTGGGTCTCTCATATTGCAAGGTCTGGGTCTCACAGTGATTTTGATCTCCTCTACATTTAGGAGTAAATTTGATATATTTCATCATTTTTCTCAATGATAAAAAATTTCTTCCTTCAGTTCTTTCTATCGGACCCAAGAACATAAACTGGTTGAACAACTAAATATTGTTATGTGAAGGTTTAAAGTGAGGGTATTGGGTTGAAGGTTAAAGATTGAGTTGGTATTTGAGGTTTTATTGTGGGGTTTTTCCTATTGGGTTGTTTTGAAAAAGTTTTCTAGAGTCATGTTTTAGGGCAAACAAATTATGCATTTGCGTATTGTGGGTTTGTGTTTGTTTTGATTTTTCATATGGATTGAAGAATCGGTTGAACTTTTTTTACCAATTAGGTTCGATAATTCAGTTCCTTTACTCTAAAAACTTTGCATTAAGCTTTCTTATTTTCATGTAGTTCTTTGTTTTTCTAGACGATAATAAATTACTTGGTAAATATTATTTTGTGTTCGTTTGAGCATTTACTACTGATGATTTCTATTTATGTGCATATTTATTATACTGTTTGATGTCTATTTGTAGCCTAGAAATAGTTTAGCTTACGCTTGTTTTCAGATTTCAATTTTGTTTACTATCAAGATGTTGAGATTGGTTGTGCTTGTAAAATAAAACTGTAATACTTGTTTAGTAAGGTAATTGTAAGATATTAATGATGAAAAAAGTTTTACAACTTGATTCTCTAGTTGTTTGATCTTTGGCTACTACTGAAGTCGCTACTGTAACTATACCTTTTACTTTCCTTTCCTATGTTTTTGCTACTTCTGCTACCTGAAAAGTTTTTCTTCTTCTGCCTTGTCTTATATGTTATTGCTGCTCATCTTCTTCTTCTCTATTATAGATGCTCTTCTACTTTCTTCTTTTAATTGTTATCACTGCTCTTTTGCTTCTATAACTACTGTAATTTTTCTGAAATAACTACCACAAAGCAGCAAGCTTAGTGGATATCTTTATAAATAACAATTCAAACGTAACTTGTATTTTACAATCAGATGCCATAGTTTCACCGCTAACTTGAGTCTCCCTTAAGGCTAATTGGTCTAATTTTTTCAAAACTCATGCCATGGTTTCAAACTTATTTCTTCTTTTCTCTTATCTAAAATCGCTACTATGCATGTACTTTTTTCTTTTCTTTCATATGTTATTGCTGCTTCTGCTTTTTAAAAAAAAACTTCTTTTTCTTCTTCCTCGTCATCTCTACTATTTTTGATAATCTTCTTCTTCTCTATTATAGGTATCCTTCTTCTACTTTTTATCGATTATCATTGTTCTTCTGCTTTTATAAATGCTGTATTTTTCTTTTGAAAGTGGACACCACAAAGCAATGAGTTTAGCAAAAATCTTTACAAATAATACATTCAAATGTAACTTGTATCTTATAAATAGATGTCATGGTTTCAACGCTAACTCAAGACTCCCTGGAAGCTACTTAGTCTAAAAAAAATTCAAAGCTCATGACATGATTTCAAATTTTTTTCTTCTTTTCTCTGATTTGAAATTGATACTGTATCTCTACCTTTTTCTTTTCTTTTCTGTGTTATCGCTGCTTCTATTGTTCGAAAAGTTCATCTTCTTGCTGCTCATCTTATTCTCTATTATAGTTTCTTTTTTTCTTCTTTTTAACTATTATCACTGCTCTTTTTATTCTATAGCTATATCAATTTTTTTATTAAAAGTGAATCACAAAGCAATGAGCTTAGTGGAAGTCTAATATATATTAATCCAAATGTAAGTTGTATTTTACAATCCGATGCCATAGTTTCAATGGTAACTTGTTACTCCCTCAAGGTAATTGGTCTGATTATTTTCAAATTCATGTCATGAATTCAAATTTTTTTTCTTCTTTTCTCTTATCTGAAATCACTATTGTGATTGTACCTTTTTTTTCCTTTTTCTATTGTATCTCTTTATCTTTTTGGAAAGTTCTTCTTCTTCTTCTTTCTCGTCTTCTTTGTTATTGTTGCTCGTCTTCTTCTTCTATATTATAGTTGCTATTCTTTTTAATAAGGTAACATATTTTATAAACTAAAAAAGATTATTAGGTCACAATTACATGCAAAGAGAGCAAGCTAATATAAGCAAAAGACTCTACAGAGACTCTAACAACTACATTAATGTCTCAGTACTCTCTATGTACTTCTGTTTACACCAATAGTGAAAAAGTAGAACACAATTTAGCTTTATCTTCTGGATTTTCCTCTGCTACCTGCTAACCAGAATTCTTAGTCCTCATTGGCATTGAATCCTTTGAAAGATTCAAGTGTTTTGAGAAACTCCAGTAGCCTATCAACCTCCCAATCATTTTATAGTTGTTGTTCTTCTTCTTTTTATTTGTTATTAATGCTCTTGTACTTCTATAGCTGAAATTTTATTTTGTTCTTTTGATACTGGATACCACAAATCAATGAGCTAGTGGAAATTATTAAAAAAAAGAAATTCAAAAAAGGTAATGCACTAATTAGTTATAAAAGAAAAGAATTTGATATTCAGTGTGATGGCTCATGCAATTGTTTTTTTTACATCTATAATGTGATTCATGAACTAAAAATTTTGGTCAATTAAAATGAATTCTATTGCCCCTGCGTGTGCACTAGTTATTTTTTTAATCTAATTTTTGTATACCTTTCAAGGTTATGGCACCAAGTAAGAAATGGATGCAACTTGTTGATAATCGATTTGATGAAGCCTAAAAAACTGTAGTGAAAAAATATTTGGATTGTTCTTTTAGAAGAACAACAGAATTATATAAAATATGATGTCCATGTATCTAATGTTGTAACACAACATTAGGAACACGTAAGAAAGTCAAGACACATTTTAAAGTATATGGTATTGTTAAAAATTATACTTTTTAGTATCACCATGGAGAAGTTTCAGGTGAGCCACAGTCAGAGTGTGAAGATGAAGATGATGATGTAGATGAAGATGATGATGAAGTAGAAAAGAATGAAAGTGAAGATGAAGCACAACAAATTTTGAGGGATTTATATCCTAATCATGATGGAGGCACCGTGGATGATGATTTTAATGATTTACTTGAAGAGGAACCAAATGTTGAAGCCAAAAGATTTTATATCCTACTGAGGGATTTTGAGAAACCATTATACCAAAGTTTAAAAATTTCAAAGCTTTTCACTGTCATTAAATTGCTTCACATAAAAAGTATGGGTCGTTGGAGCAATGAGTCATTTATAATGATACTAAAATTGTTAAAGGAGGAGTTGTTGCTTGATAGAGAAATTTTTCAAAGTCATATTATGAGGCAAAGAAGGTAGTCGCGAATCTTGGGCTTTCCTATGAGAAGATTGATGCTTGTACAAATGATTGCATGTTATACTGGAAGGATAATAACTTACTTGAATCCTGTAAAATTTGTGGTTCATCCAGATGGAAAATAGATAAACATAATGGGGGAACCAAGGGATAAAAGAGGTAAAAAGATAGCATCAAAGTATTTACTCTATTTTCCATTAAAGCTTAGGCTTCAAAGGTTGTTTATAGCAATCAAGACATCTTTTTTGATGACATGGCATCATGATAAAAGAGTTGATGAGAATAATGAGGCATCTGGTAGATTCAATGGTATGGAAATCATTTGATGAACTACATCTCTCCTTTGCATCTTAGCTTGGTAATGTTCGACTTGGACTTGCTAGTGATGGATTTCAGCCATTTTAAAATTCAAAAACTCCATATAGCATTTGACATGTGGTACTTATTCCTTATAATTTATCACCTTGGTTGTGTATGAAACAAGAAAATTTCATTATGTCAATGCTTATTCCTGGTCCACCTAGTCTTGGAGATGCAATTGACATATATCTTCACCTTTGATAGAGGAATTGAAGGAGCTATGGGAAGTTGGTATTGAGACCTTTGATGTATCAACCAGACAGAATTTTAAGTTGCAAGCTTCTTTGTTATGGAACATCAATGACTTTCCAGTATATAGAAATTTATCTGGATGGAATACAAAAGGAAAATTGGCATACCCATGTTACAACAAAGACACTTCCTCAAAAAGATTTTCTAATGTTAAAAAATAATGTTTTATGGGCCACCAACGTTATCTTCCTCTTAATCACAAATAGAGGAACGATAATGAGTTATTTGATGGCACAAAAGAGCAAAGACTTCCATCAAAAATGCATTCTAGCATTGAGATACTTAATCAAGTGCAAGATCTTGAAGGGATACAATTCACAAAGGATCCAAAAAAAGGATCAAAATATCTCATGATAATCGTAAGGATAAATGGAACAAGAAGAGTATTGTTTTTGAACTTCCATATTGGAAATCTCTCTTGTTGCAACATAATTTGGATGTTATGCATATTGAGAAAACATAAGTGATAACATTTTGGGAACAATCATGAATGTTGCAGGAAAGACCAAGGATACCATTAAAACTTGGTTGGATTTTCAAGAAATTAACATTAGGCCAGAATTGCACCCCATTAAAAAATTTGATAAATATAAAGTTCCAACTGCATGTAACACATTATATCCTCAAGAAAATCACGACTTCTGCCTTTTCATTAAAAATGTAAAGATCCTAGATGAATTTTCATCCAATGTTTCTCAATGTGTGAACTTGAAAGATCACAAGATTTCTGGCTTAAAGAGTCATGATTGTCATGTGATTTTACAATATTTACTCCCTCTTGCACTATGTGGCTGTCATGCCCCGATACTACCCCCTAGATGCGATATGATGCTTAGTATCACAAGTGACCCCAAGTTATTCCATGGTATGGAATAGCTAAATATACACAAACTATGCAGAAACTAAACTTGTTCAAATAAATAAGTTGGAAGATTATCCAATAATCATCTAAATATAAAATAAAAATGTAATAAGAGTCTGAAAAAACACTGACTGTGAAAGCTGAAAACTAGTACGATGTCTGAAGCCTCTATCTGAAGTGAATTGTAGGAATAAGCCCCCAGCTAACTCCAAAAGTCTGGAAACTAAAAGTGAAAACTGAATAATTAAGCATAAATATCATCCTCAAACTATGAGAACTCACCACTGAGCTGTTAAATAGGAACTGGAGAATCAAATTAAATGCAGTCTAGATACTGAGTTCCTGGACCTACATCATGATAAGATGTAGCACAAAAGTACGTGTCAGTATTTGAAATATACTAAGCATGCAGGATATATGCAAAGATGTATATACAAATACTGAAAGAAGTGAAGGTATTCTGAACATATAAGACATATTGAAACATGTATTGAGAGATAAGCTGATGCAATGACCAAGTATTTAACATGATTTGTAACATGTTGAACTGAACTGAATAAACTGAATACTGAAATACAAGGTTAATGCATGTACTGAGACTAAACTGTGGGAGCTACTGTGAACCAATATACCCCAAGCTGATCTAACTACGAGGCCAACCTGTAACCCTGGCTAGGAGGGTGTTCATACCTTGCCAAGGGTATAAATATAATATGGTATGGATCCACTAATCTGATGTCCAACAAGGGACTAGGGTGTCAAGCCTAAACTGATGAGTGACCCCTTTAGAACCTATGGTGGTGTCGTAGTTCTGGGACTTAGGGACTTCTACTAAAGGTCTCAGCCTAAATTGACGTGTAAGCCTTCATCCCCTCATCCTATCGGTTCTAAGCCTACTCTTAATTGAACATACAAGTAATGAATGTAACTGAAATATTAGATATCTCAAATACTGATAGTTCTGAGAATGCAATATAATAACACAAAAACCTGATAGCGTTCTAGTTCTGAAATATAACTGGCTGCAATATCTAATTAGCATGCATAAGTTTGATGTACTAAAATTAACAACAAACTAGGGTAATAGGATTCTGAATATAGGACTATCCTAGATTCCCAAGGAAACAAGTACTGAATACCATACACAATTATAAAAACTGAAATACAATAAATGCGTGGAATTTAGGAATCCTAGGTCTGAAGGACTAACTGAAATCTGAAAAACTGGACTGTATCTAGGGACTCAATGGGTGAAAAGGACCCATTGATGAAATCCCACATACCTAATAGAAAATCCGTTGAAGAATCCTTGGATTTTGGGCCTAAACTTTAGAGAACCTTCTGCTTGTTCTTGAAAGGAAGAAGCATTTCTTTTCTCCTTAATTTGTTAAGTGTCCGTTTAATCTGACGAAATAAGGGGGTTTGGGTAGTTTTAGGCTTAAAATTAGCCTTAGGCGTAGTAAAACAACATATCTTAGTCTTAAAAAGAGGTAGGAAAAGTCTAGAATACCCCTGGGAAATTCAAAAGAAAACTCTAAAATTCTCGAAACATCAAACCATGGATTGGTCGACGGACCGTGGTTCTGAATGACAGAATGTCGACTCAATCGTGGATCTATCCTTGAGTTCTAGGGGTCCTCTGATCTGCTGACTCCATGAGTCACAGGATGGACTGTGGTTCTGAACAATAGTCTGTGGCTTGACTTATGGTTTTTAGACCTTAAGCGAGGGTTCTCTGATAAAAAGAAACCACGATTGATAGGACGAACCGTGGTTATAAACCATGGTCCGTGGTCCCATCTGTGGTCCTAACGTGGGAAACTGGCATCTCTTTGAAAGATAAATCCACGAGTGATAGGAGGTATCATGATTTCAAACCACAATCTATGAAGTCAACTGTGGAATGACTAAGGTCAACACTGGGGTTCAGACCATGGGTGGTGATTCTAAACGACGGTCCGTGATCTTGACCGTGGTTTCTGGGAACTTGGGATTTTTAGAAAATTTTCTTACTAAGTGTTGTTTAGTAGTTGGTTTAAATTCTGAGGTGTTATAATATCTCCCCCTTGGGATCATTTGTCCTCGAATAAAGACTAACAAGATGAGTTTGGAGGGAAAGAGCTGTAATCCCTACCAACTGAGTACTGGAAACTGATATCTAACTGATTTGAGTTCTAAGGACATGAAAGCATGCTGAAAATACTGGAATAGCTGAGGGAATATGATACTGAGACTGAAATCCATGAGACTAAACTGAGGACATGGGAAGGAACTATTACCTCAAGCTGAAGCTGGATAAAAAGGAAAGAGGTGAGGGTACTTGAACATCATAGTTACTTCTACTTCCCAAATAGCTCCCTCAACTGACTAATTCCTCCATAGAACTTTTACTGCAGCGAGTTCCTTATTTCTCAACCTACGAACCTGATAGTCAAGAATCTCAACTGGAACCTCTTCATAGGTGAGGCTTTCTTTCACAGCCACACTCTCTAATGGCACAATCAATGTTGGATCACCAATACACTTTTTAAACAAAAAAACATGGAAGACTGGATGAACCGCTGCTAGTTCTGCTGGCAATTCTAACTCGTAAGACATATTACCAACCCTCTTCAAGGTTCTATAACGACCTACATATCTAATATTGAGCTTCCCTTTCTTGCCGAATCTTATTACATCCTTCATGGGTGATACTTTCAGGAAAACCCAATCATCAATCTCAAACTCCAAGTCCTTTCTCCTCACATCAGCATTGGAATTCTGGTGACTCTCAGCTGTTTTCAATGTTTCCCTAATAAGCTGAACTTTCACCATAGCCTCATCAACTGAATCTATCCCAATCAAGGCTGCTTTACCTATTTCAAACCAACCAACTAGTGATCTTCACCTGTGCCCATAAAGTGCCTCATACGCAGCCATCTGAATGCTGGAATGGAAACTGTTATTATAGGCAAACTCTATGGAAGGTAAGTGATCATCCTAACTACCCTTGAAATCGATCACACGGGCTCTTAACATATCCTATAAGATCTTAATGGTATGCTCTTCTTGACTATCCAGTTGTGGATGAAATATTATACTGAGATTTACTTGACTACCAAGACCTTTCTGAAACGATCTCTAGGAATGAGATGTAAACTGAGTACCCCTATCTGAGATGATAGACAAGGGAATTCCATGAAACTTGACTATCTTATGGGTGTAGAGTCTGGCATAATCTTCTACTGAATTTGTAGTCTTAACGGCTAAGAAGTGAGCTAATTTGGTCACCCTTTCCATAATCACCCAAATAAAGTCATGATGTCGGTGAATGCGAGGCAAACCTGTAATGACATCCATCTTGATCACTTCCCATTTCAAACTAGAAATTCTAATATCCTGAGTCACTCCTCCTGGTCTCTGATATTCTACCTTCACCTACTGACAATTGGGAGACTTAGCCACAAAATCTGTGATGTCCCTCTTCATGTTATTCCACCTGTAGATTTCTCGTATATCACGGTACATCTTAGTGGCACTGGGATGAATAGAGTATCTAGAACTATAGGCTTCTGTCAGGATCTGACTATGAGCTAATAATAGCCAGATCTTAGGTCTATCTTAGAAAATCAGCTGGCAATCTGAAGTTGGTCGAACAAGTCATCAATCCTGGGGATGGGATACCTATTCTTGATTATGACTTTGTTCAACTGACGGTAGTTGATGCATATCCTAAGAGAATTGTCTTTCTTACGCACGAAGAGAACTGGAGCACCTCATGGAGAGATGTTGGATCTGATGAATCTCTTATCTAAAAGGTCTTTCAAATGTTCCTTCAATTCATTAAGCTCATCTGGAGCTATTTTGTATGGTGGAATTGAGATAGGTTGGGTATCTTGAAGGAGATCTATTTCGAAGTCAATTTCCTTTTTAGGAGGAACTCCAGGAAGATCTTCTAGAAACACTTCTAGGAATTTGTTAACCACTTGGACTTACTCAAGAGTTGAGGTCTTGGAATCTGTATCTTTGACCCTAACAAGATGATAGATATACCCTTTGGAAATCATTTTTTTGGGCTTAAGGTACGAGATGAATCGACCTACAGGCACTGAGGTATTACCCTTCCACTCTAAGACTGGTTCATTCAAAAATTAGAACTGAACTATTCTAGTTCTACAATCAACTGAGGCATAACAGGAATGTAACTAATCCATGACTAGAATAATATTGAAGTCAGTCATTTCTAACTCTACAAGATCTGCTTAGGTGACTTTCTGGGAAACTGTGACCAGGCAATTTCTTTATACCAGTCTAGCTATAACTGGGTCACCCACAGGAGTAGAGACTGACTAGGGTTCTGGGAATATTTTAGGACTGACACCAAAGTCTACCACTATATAGGGAGTCACAAAAGAAAGTGTAGCTCCAGGTTCTAATAATGCATAAACGTCAAGATAAAAGACTCATAATGTACCCGTGACCATATCAGGAGAACCTTTCTGGTCCTATCGAGTCTAAAGATCATACAACCTATTTTGGCAGTGACCGCCACCTGCACTAGATGAGGCACCCTGCTGAGTTGGGCGACCTGCTGGAGATGTTGTAGAGTTAGCCTGATTTTGTGAGCGAGTATTCTTGCCTTTATGGAAAGTCACTGGACAATCCTTCATTCTGTGGCCTAGCTTACCATATCAAAAATAATTACTACTACCTTCCATACACTCACCTTGGTGGTTTCTACTACATTTTTTGCAAATTGGGTGAGTGCGCCCACTAGTGACACTACCTTGGGACTTAGAGCTTGGTCCCCTATCCCGCCAATCGTGTATGAACTTGGGCACTGGGGCACTTGAAAAATATGGGGTTGGAGCTGAAGACTTATGGAAGAACTGAGAACGATTACCATCATCTAACCTCTACTGAGAATAACTAAAGTCACCTATTCTAGCCCTCTTGTTGTCTTTTCCTCTCTCTTTGATTTTCTCCTCCTCAATCTGTTGGGCATGAGTCATCAACCTGGAGATATCCATCTCCTTCACTAGCATAAAAGTCTTGCACACCTTGACCATATAATCAGAAACACCTGCCATAAACTTACTCATACGAGCCTTGGGATAAGTTACCATTGTTGGAGCATACTTTGACAATTGAGTAAACTTGAGGGAATACTCTTTCACACTCATGTCGTCATGCCTCAGATTGATGAACTCCTAAACCTTGTCTTCCTTGAGCTCAAGTGGGAAGAACCTGTCCATAAAAGCAGTGTTAAACTGACTCCAATCCACTGGGCCTGCATTTGCACCTCTAGTTTCTTTCCACTGCTTATACTAGATGTAAGCCACTCCCTCCAACTGATAACGGCTAAGTCTACTCTCAACTGGGGTGACACCCATAATCTCAGTAACTTTCTGGATGTCATCAAGGAATTCCTGTGGATCCTCTTAAGTCTGAGAGCCATAGAATTTCAGAGGATTCATTCAAGTGAAATCTCGGATCCTAGCTGTTGCGGAGTTATTCTATTGTAGGGCTAGTGCCACAGCCTCCTGATTCACTTGTGTAGCCATGGCTTGAGCCAACACCTAAAAGGCAGCTCTAAATTCAGCATGAGTGACCTGCCTATTTAGAGGCTCTACTGGAGCTGGTGGTGCTTGTTGGTTCCCGTTACTATTTCTATTTCCCCTTTCGTTCACTCTTTTGAGAGGAATTTTCTATAATGAAAAGAGCACGAGTTAAAAGGAGATTAATTAGAGTTCATACTCTATAGCACGAGATGGAAAAGAAAGAAGGGAAGTTTTCCTAAAAAATTTCGTAACTTCTCTCTCATAAGTGTGGCATGCTTCACACCCATGAAGAAAACTCTACTTGATGCGGATTTCAGAAACCTTAGGACACTTGAACCTAATTCTCTGATACCAAGTTTGTCATACCTCGAGGCTACCCCCTAGATGGGACACAGTGCTTAGTATCATAAGTGACTCCAAGCTAACCCATGGTCTGGCATAACTGAATATTTCTAAATAAATATACAAACTATGTGGAAACTTAACTAGTTTAAATAAATAAGTTGGAAGATATTCCAATAATCATTTGAATATAAAATAAAAATGTAATAAGAGTCTTAAAAAACACTAACTACAAAAGCTGAAAACTAGTACTATGTCTGAAGCCTCCATCTGAAGTGAGTTGCTGGGACAAGCCCCCAGCTAACTCTAATATTCCAGAAACTAAAAGTGAAAACTGAATAAGTAAGCAAAAATATTGTCCTCGAACTATGAGGACTCACGACTGAGCTGTTGAGTAGGAACTGGATAATTAAACTAAATGCAGTCTGAATACTGAGCGTCTGGACCTATATCATGATAAGATATAGCACAAAACTATGTGTCAGTACTTGAAATGTACTGAGCATGCAGGATATATGCAAAGTTGTAGATACGAATACTGAAAGAAGCAAAGATATACTGAACATACAAGACATACTGAAACATGTACTAAGAGATAAGTTGATGCAATGACCAAGTATTTAACATGAGTTGTAACATGTTGAACTGAGCTGAATAAACTGAATACTAAAATACAAGGCCAATGCATGTACTAAGTATGAATTATGGGAGATATTGATAACCAACATACCCCAAGTTGAGATAATTATGGGGCTAACCTGTAACCCTGGTTGGGAGGGTGTTCATACCTTGCCAAGGGTAAAAACATAATCTGGTGTGGATCCACTAATCTGACATCCAACAAGAGACTAGGGTGTCAAGCCTAAACTTATGGGTGACTCCTTTAGAACCTACGATAGCGCCGTAGTTCTGGGACTTAGTCCTTCTACTAAAGGTCTCAGCCTAAACTTATAGGTGAGCCTTCAACCCCTCATCCACTTGGTGCTAAGCCTACTTCCAACTGAATATACAAGTAATGAAAGTAACTGAAATACTGGATAGATCAAATACAGATAGTTCTAAGAATGCAATATAATAACACTGAAAATTGATAGCATTCTAGTCCTGAAATATAATTGACTGCAATATCTAATTAGTATGCATGAGTTTGATTTATTAAAATTAACAACAAACTAGGGTTATAGGATTTTGAATATAGGACTATCCTAGGTTCCCAAGGAAACAAGTATTGAATACCATACACAATTATAAAAATTAAAATACAATAAGTGCAAGAAATTTAGGAACCTTAGGTCTGAAGGACTAACTGAAATTTGAAGAACTGAACTGTATCTAGGGACTCAATGGGTGAAAGGGACCCATTGATGAAATTCAATATACCTGGAATAAAATCTATGGAAAAATCCTGGGATTTTGGGCTTGGACTTTGAGAGAACCTTTTTCTTGTTCTTGAGAGGAAGAAGCATTTATTTTCTCCTTAATTTGCTAAGTGTTGGTTTAATATGAGGGAATGAGGGGGTTTGGGTAGTTTTAGGCTTAAAATTAACCTTAGGCTTAGTAAAATGACATAGCTTAGGCTTTAATAAAGATAGGAAAAGTCTAGAATACCCCTGGGAAATTTAAAAGAAAACTTCTAAAATTCTTGGAATATCAAACCACGGATTAGTCGATGGACCGTGGTTCTAAATGATGGATCATTGACTGAATCATGGTTTTGTCCTTGAGTTTTGGTGTTCTCTGATATGTTAATTCCATGAGTCACAGGATAGACTGTGGTTCTGAACGATGGTCCGTGGCTTGACTCATGGTTTTTTGACCTTAAGCTAAGGGTTCTCTGATAAAGGGGAACCACGATTGACAAGATGGACCAGGGTTCTAAGCTACGGTCCGTGGTCCCATCCGTGGTCTTGAGGTGAAAAACTGGCATCTCCCTGAATGCCAAATGCATGAGTGACAGGATGAAGTGTGATTTCAAACTACTATTTATGAAGTCAACCGTGGAATGATCAGGGTCAACACTGGGGTTCAGACCATGGGTCAGATCACGGGCCAGATCACAGGTCATGATTCTGAATGATGGTCCATGATATTGACCGTGGATTTTGGGAACTTGGGATTTTCAGAAATTTTTCCTACTAAGTGTTGTGCAGTAGTTGATTCAGATTCTGGAGTGTTACAGTGGTATATTATCCAAAGAAGTGTGTGAGTCGCTTATTGAGTTGTGCTTGGAGCTAAGGCGTTAAGAATGGATGACTTGAAACAAATAGAAGCTCAAATTCCTATAACTCATTGCAAGCTAGAAGAAGTCTTCCCTCCTTCACTTTTTGATGTCATGGTTCACTTGACCGTTCATTTATCTAATGAAGCTATGCTTGCTGAACATATTCAGTATCGATGCATGCATCTTATAGAGAGATGGTTATATTTTTTGAAGTCTCTCATTGGTAATAGGTCTTGTCCAGAAGGTCTGATTGTTGAGGGATACTTTCCAAATGAATGTATGATCTTGTGTTCGAGGTATTTGCATAGAGTTGACACAAAGTTTAATCGGTCAGAACGAAATTATGATGGTGGTTTAAAAGAAGCCAATGGAGGTTTATCTCTATTTTGTAAATCTGGTAAAACTTTGGGAGCTAGAAAATATGATGATCTTGAAGCAAATGAATTAGATCAAGAACATATATACATACTGAAGAATTGTGAAGAAGTTCTACCATTTCTAGAGTATGGAAATTTTTCTTTCAACTTATTTCATTCTTCATTTCTTTTAGGATTATCTTAGTTTTTATATGACATTTCGAATTCACCTCAAATTTGTTGAGAATTTGCACAAATTCATATGGATTCTATACAACACTTGTCTGATAATAAATGGAACAGATATTTTATTGAATGGTTTAAAGTTAAGGTGAGTAATATATATATACTGAAGAATTGTGAAGAAGTTCTACCATTTCTAGAGTATGGAAATTTTTCTTTCAACTTATTTCATTCTTCATTTCTTTTAGGATTATCTTAGTTTTTATATGACATTTCGAATTCACCTCAAATTTGTTGAGAATTTGCACAAATTCATATGGATTCTATACAACACTTGTCTGATAATAAATGGAACAGATATTTTATTGAATGGTTTAAAGTTAAGGTGAGTAATATATATATACTGAAGAATTGTGAAGAAGTTCTACCATTTCTAGAGTATGGAAATTTTTCTTTCAACTTATTTCATTCTTCATTTCTTTTAGGATTATCTTAGTTTTTATATGACATTTCGAATTCACCTCAAATTTGTTGAGAATTTGCACAAATTCATATGGATTCTATACAACACTTGTCTGATAATAAATGGAACAGATATTTTATTGAATGGTTTAAAGTTAAGGTGAGTAATATATATACATGAAATTTGGCAAATAATATTGTACTACTCATTTTGGAGTAATCCAATTTAACTTGTTGATATGTTGCAGAATTGCATAAAGGAGATGATAGTAGGATTATACAAGATCTTCTCGAACTTTCACATGGTCCTACCTCATATGTCATGCATTTTAATAGCTACTTGTTAAGGGATATAGATTTCATGTAGAAGATTATGATAAACAGCTACGTACTCAAAATTGTGGCCTGGTTGTTGTTGGTGAGGCTGATAAACAAAGTGAGAATATTGAATACTGTGGAGTTTTAACCGATGTTCTTGAATTGCAATTCGTGGGTCGAAGATTGATTTTGTTTCAATGTAATTTGTTTAGTGTGTATGATAAAGTTAAAAGAGTTAAACAAGATGAATATGGCTTAGTAGGTGTTAATTAGGGGCGTTTTTTGAAGGCAAATGAGCCCTTCTAATAAAGGTTGGCGTATAGTGAGAAAGATGCAACCTCATGATACCTATAATATTGTGCAACAACTGGATGATGATGTTGTAGATTTAGAAAATCGTACATAAAATAAATGAAAAAGAACTAATGAGGTGAAGTATCTCTTTATGCATTAGCATACTCCCTGTTATAAATTCTGATTACATGATTTTTTTGTAAGTATATTATCTTTATAATCTCCTGATTTATTTCTTTTATTTTTTTGTAGGTTTAATATGAAACCATTAAAGCCTGAAAATGAGGTGAGATCCACTGTGAAGGTTACTAGAGAATATGCGTTTGTCGCACTAGGTGCTATAGGGAAGGGACGAGGGCTAGGGCTTAGGTCTGTGTTCTCTTTAGGGGTTTCCGGTAAAGAGGTGGGATTATATCTTCAGAGTTCTTTTTGTGATAGTTAAAGTATGCCACCACGATCAAATTCTACCAAGTCTGTTGCTCAAGGATTGAAAATTGATTTTTCATTTTCTCCACGTACTGATCAAGTTTTGAAAACTGATTTTTCATTTTCTCCACGTACTGATCAAGTTATGCAATACACTCAAAAAGTTGAACCAAGTATCTTTTCTCAAATATATTATGCTATTAATTTGTTGAACTAAATTTTAATACTAATATTTTATTAACATGATTTTCTTGCAGTATGTGTTGTAGCAAAGGGATGAGGGCAAGGGCTTAGATTTATGTTCTCTTTAGGGGTGACTGAAAATGAGGGGGAGTCCTTCTGTAAGAGTGCTCATTATTCTCGCATGTCTACTGCAAAGGGAATCAGAACAACAAATAAAAACTTCTCAATTCTTGAGAACGAGCATCTGTAAACTAATATTCTATTTTCTTCATCTACTAATCAAGCTGTGCAATCGAACAAAATAGGTGAACCATGTATGATTTTCCAAAATCTACCACATTATTTATTTGTATAACTGAATTTTATTGTTAAAATTTTTTACTAATAAGATATTTGTGCATTAGGTGATAGAACAAAAGGGTTGGAAAGAGGGCTAAGATCCATGTGCTCTTTTGAGGTATCTGAAAATAAGGTGGAGTCCATCCATAAGAGTTCTCATTATTCTAGCATGTCTACTGCAAAGGGAATCGGAACAACGAATAAAAACTCCTTAGTTCTTGAGAAGGAGCATATGAAAACTAATGTTCTATTTTCTTCATCTACTAATCAAATTGTGCAATCGACCAAAATAGGAGAACCAATTATGATTTTTCAAAATCTACTATGTTATTTATTTGTATAACTGAATTTTAATGTACAAATATTTTACTAATAAGCTTCTCATGCACTAGGTGATATAACAAAAGGATTGGAGAGAGGGCTTAGATCCATATGCTCTTTTGATGTGTCTAGAAATGAGGTGGGTTCCTTGCATAAGAGTGTTGTTTATGGTAGTCAAAGTATACCAACACCTTCTAACAGTAAAAGATCAGATTCTACCATGTCTACCGCAAAAGAAATGCGAACGACGAATAAAAGCCCTTTGATTCTTGAGAAAGATCATATGCAAACTGATGCTCCATTTTGTTCACCTACTAGTACAGTTGGGCAATCCACCCAAACAGTTGAACCAAGTATAGTTTCTCAAATCTATTTGATCATAAGTTTATTATTTATACAGTAGTTTAAATATTCCTAATTTACGTAAATGTAGGTTCATGCACTACTCAAAAGGCAAAAAAAAAGTTCGAGGAAGTAACAAGTGCAAAAAGTTGCAGCACTTGAAGTGGGTGAGAAGTTAAAAGTAAATTTTTACAATAATCAAACAGTCGTAAAGAACAACAATCTGTTTATGAGGCACCTAGGAAAATTAATTCGTGATCGTAATATGTATCCGTTAGGAGTATCATCATGGGATGACATTAAAGAACAAAAGTTGAATCACATGTGGGCTGCTATTAAGGCAAGTAGATTGATTATTCTTTTTTTCCTTCTTGGTATCCCTTTTTCTTACTTTTCTTGGTGCTTATTTATTGAGTTCTTTTTATGTTTTTCATGAAATGAAAAAGTGATATAGAGGGTAAATGAAGAGATATCATCATGGTACATAAAGACTTTCTAAGTATTGTTTCAGCATTTTTGTAATGACCCTTCCGGTCATTCTCGTGTTTTTACCCTTCTTGTACTGTTAGAGCTTGCCTATAGTGGCCCCAAGTCATTTATGACTTACTGGGACCGGTAGTTCAGTGCTTGGGCCATCTATTTGTCTATATGTCCGTTTCTTTATTTTAGATCTTAAACTTTGGAAATCATTGATTTCGGTCAACATTCTTAGATATCGTACTCGAAATCGAATTCCGACAGTTTCGTTAGCTCTAGAGCATGGACTTTTGTCTAGTTGGATCATTGGTCAGGATCTGAGAGCTGAAAAGCTTGGAAATATTTCTTATTCTGTGTTTCCAGGCCAGTTGGGCTTGTTTGGTTGACTTTGGTCAATATTTGGAGAAAATGGCTCGGATGAAAATTATGTTAGCGCTATTAGCTCTGAAATATCGAGTTTAGGATAAAGGGACCATTGGTTTGGGTCCCAAGTGTAACACCCCATGATATGAACCAACTACTGGACTATACTCATCAGAAAAATCCAGAAAAAATTTTCAAGTTTCCAAGAACCACGGTTAATATCACGGACCGTAGTATAGAACCATAGTCCGTCGTCTTAACCATAATACCCATTTCTAGTAGACCCATAATTGATGCCCTAGGTACCATGAGTTGAACAATGGGCCGTAGTCCAGGACCCGAACAATCATTTGACTCATGGATCCAAAGACCAGAGGAGTACCAATTTCCTCCCTCTGAACTAAGAAAGGGATCACGGACCGTAGTTTAGAACCACGGTCCATCCTGTCACTCATGGTTGCCCTTAATCAGAGGACCATCATTTCAAGACCAAAACCCATGAGTCATACTATGGACCATAATTCAGAACAACGGTCCATCCTTTGACTCGTTGAAATCCTTAGACCAGAAGACCCTCAGCTAGAGTCCCAGGAACCATGAACCACAGAATGAACCGTCGTTAAAAACCACGGTCCATTCTGTGGAGTCATGGTTTCCTCAGATCAGAGAACCCCCAATCCTCTTGGACAGGACCACAACTCAGTTGATGGTCTGTCATCCAGGACTAAGGTCCATCAACCAAGCCGTGATCCCTGAGTCGCGATTTTTATTAGAGTTCTTTTAAATTCTCTGGGGGTATTCCGGACTTTTCCTTCTTCTTTTAAGGCCTAAGATATGATTTTTTGGTTATTCTAAGCCTAATTAATTAGTCAAAAGCTACCTAAATGATCTATCCCCCTAAAATCATCAGACTTAGAAAGAAAAAAAACAAAAGAGGCGACAGTTTTCTCTCAAGAACTAGCAGGAGGTATTCTTCAAGCTCAGCCCTAAGCCCAAGGATTTCCTCCATAGTTTCTTCTCCAGGTATGTCGGATTTCACTAATGGGTTCCTTTCACCTATTAGGTCCCTAGATTTCAGTCAGTTCTTCAGTTCTCCATGAAATATTCAGACCTAGGGTTCCTAAATTTTAGGGATTCCTTTCAATTCATATGCTATTGCTTAAGTTCTATTAGATATATGTTTTTGGAGAATTAGTATAGTCACATGTACAGAATTTAGTAACCCTAGCTTGTATTGAAATTAAGTATTCATAATATATACTTGCTAGGCAGGCAGATAATTTGGACAGTTATGTTTCAGAATAGAATGCTATCATGTTTTCAGTATATATGTATGTTGCATTCTCAGATAACTATCAGTATATGAGCTATCTAGTACTTCATCTTGAATTTCATCGTTTACATTCAGTTGGGAGTAAACTTAGTACCGAGTGGATGACGGGATAAAGGCTTAGCTATCAAATTAGGCTAAGACCTTTAGTAGCAGTCCCCAAGTCCCAGAACTATGGTGACACCGTAGGTATAGAAGGGGGTCAGCTACCAGATTAGGCTAGTCACCCTTATCCCTTGCGGACATCAATTAGTGGATCCACGTCAGATTTGTTGGTACCCTTGGCAAGGTACAAACACTCTTCCATCTAGGGTTACAGGTTGGCCCCATAGTTAGCTCAACTTGGGGTACGTCGATTGATAGTATCTCCCACAGTCAGATTCATGTTGCATTGACCATGTACTCGGTATATATTTCAATTATTTAGTTCAGCGTATCATATTATATGTTCATGTTAGTACTTGGTCATTATATCCTGCTTATTATCCAGTTTATGCTTCAGTGTGTATTTCCATATTATGTTTTATGTTGTTTAGTTTAGCCCATATCTCGCATGCTCAATAAATTCAAAGTACTGACGCATACTTATGTGCTATTTCATGATGTAGGTTCAGTCACTCAATATCCAGTCCGCGCTTAGCTCGATTTCCAGTCCTTGCTCAGCAGCTTCAGTGGTGAACCCTCATAGCTCAAGGATGATAGACATGCTTTCATCTTTCAGTTTTACTTTTCAATTATCATATTATTAGAGTTAACTGGGGGCATGTCCCAGCAACTCACATCAGTTAGAGGTTTTCAGACATAGACTAGCTTCAGTTAATGAGTTGTTAGCGTTGTTTTCAGTCATCACTATACTCTATATATATTTATATATTCAGACATGTTTTGAGCTCTTTCCCACTTCAGATATCAAATTATTTCAGTTTTCGCACAACATATATTTTTAACTGAGATTCTCCAGATATGCCAGACCATGGGTTAGCTTGGGGTCACTTGTGACACTAAGCACCATGTTACATCTAGGGGGTAGCCTTGGAGCATGACAAACTTGGCATCAGAGCATCAGGTTTAACTGTCCTAAGGTGTCTAAAAGCCACATCAAGTAGAGTCTTCTTCATGATTGTGAAGCGCACCGCACCTATAGGGGAGAAGCTATGAGATGTCATTAGGAAAAAATTCCCTTCTTTCTTTTCTAGCTCATGCTATAGAGTGTGAACTCTATTTAATCTCCTTCTAACTCATACTCTTCGCATTTCAGAAAATGCCTCCCAGAAGAGCTAACGCCAGGAATCATCCAACACCAGCAGCTCCAGTAGACCCAAAATGAGCAAGTCACGCATGCTGAATTCATGGCTGCTTTCCAAGTGCTTGATCAGGCCATGACCTTGCTCATGCTGAATTCAAGGCTGCTTTCTAAGTTCTTGCTTAGGCCATGACCTCTCAGGTAAATCAGCAGGTTGTGGCGCCAGCTCCGCCTCAGACTAATAATGCTACAGCTAGAATTCAGGACTTCACTCAAATGAACCTTCCAAAATTTCATGGGTCTAAGTCAGAGGAGGATCCATAAGAGTTTCTTGATGACATCCAGAAGGTAACATATATTATGGGTGTTACTCCAGTCAAGAGTGCAGATCTGGCCGCCTATCAGTTGAAGGGAGTGAATTACACTTGGTACCAGTAGTGGAAGGAATCCCGGGGTACAAATGCAGGCTCGGTAAGTTGGAATCATTTCAAGACTGCCTTTTTGGACTGGTTCTTCCCACTTGAACTCAGGGAAGCCAAGGTCTAGGAATTTATTAATCTGAAATAGAATGACATGAGTGTGAAGGATTATGCTCTCAAGTTCACACAGCTATCCAAGTATGCTCCAGCAATAGTAGCTGACTCTAGAGATCATATGAGAAAGTTCGTGTCTGGTGTGTCCGATGATGTGGTCAAGGAATGTAAGACGCCATGCTTATTAAGGAAATGGATTTCTCCAGGTTGGTCACTTATGCTCAACAGATTGAGGAGGAGAAACTCAAGGAAAGGGGAGAAGACAGTAAGAGGGCTAGGACAGGTGACTTTAGCTACTCTCAGCAAAGGTCAGAGGGTGGTAACCACTCCCAGTTCTGTTAGAAGACTTCGGATCCAGCTCCATCTTCTACTAGTGCCCCAGTGCCTAAATTCAAGAAGGAACGACAGGATAGAGCACCAGTCTCTAAGTCCCAAGGTGCAGTTACTAGTGGGCGCACTCATCTAGTATGTAAGAAGTGTGGTAGAAACCACCAGGGTGAGTGCATGGAAGGTAGTGGAAATTTCTTTAGGTGTGGTAAGCCAGACCACATGATGAGATATTATCCAGCAGCTTCTCAAAAGGGCGGGATGTTCGCCCACAAAATCAGGTGGGCGAGCATCTCCAGCAGGTCACCCCACTCAGCAGGGTGCCTCATCTGGTACAGGTGGTGGTCAGCGCCAGAATAGGTTTTATTCTCTTCAAGCTCATCAGGACCAGGAGGATTCTCCTAATGTGGTTATGGGTACATTGCAAGTCTTCCATTTAGATGTGTATACATTGTTAGATCCAGTGGCTATGCTTTCCTTTGTAATTCTATATATAGCACTAAATTTTGGTGTCAGTCCAGAAATTCTCCCAGAACCCTTCTCAGTCTCTACTCTAGTTGGTGACCCAGTTATATCTAGACGGGTATACAGAAATTTCCCTGTCACAGTTTCCCAGAAAGTCACCTCAGTAGATCTTGTAGAGTTAGAAATGATTGATTTTGTTTATCATTCTAGGCATGGATTGGTTACATTCTTGTTATGCCTCAGTCGATTGTAGAACTAGGATCGTTCAGTTTTAGTTTCCATATGAGCCAGTCTTAGAATGGGAGGGTAGTAACTCAGTGCTTGTAGGTCAATTCATCTCTTACCTTAAGGCCAAAAAAATAATTTCCAAGGGGTATATCTATCATCTTGTTCGGGTTAAGGATTCAAACTCTGAAACCCTAAATCTTAAGTTAGTACCAATGGTGAATGAATTCCCATAATTTTTTCCAGAAGATCTCCCCGGAGTTCCTCCCGAACGGGAAATCAACTTCAGAAAAGATCTCCTTCCAGATACCCAGCTTATTTCGATTCCTCCTTACAGAATGGCTCTAGCTGAGCTTAAGGAATTGAAGGAACAGTTGAAAGACATTCTAGATAAGGGCTTCATTATACCCAGCATCTCTTCATGGGGTGCTCCAGTATTGTTCGTGCGTAAGAAAGATGGCTCTCTTCGAATGTGCATCGACTACCATCAGTTGAACAAAGTCACAATCGATAATAAATATCGCATCCCCAGGATTGATGACTTGTTCGACAAACTTCAGGGTGCTAGTTGCTTTTCTAAGATAGACCTCAGATCCGGTTATCATCAGCTTAGAGTCAGAGATAGTGACATTCCGAAGATAGCCTTCAGGACTCGGTATGGTTACTATGATTTTGTAGTTATATCTTTTGGACTAACCAATGCTCTTGCAGCTTTCATGGACATAATGAACAGAGTGTTCAAACAGTATTTGGACTTGTTCGTCATTATCTCTATTGATGATATCCTCGTATATTCTCATAATGAGGAAGAGCATGAGACCCATCTGAGAATTATTCTACAAACTCTCAAGGATCACCAGCTATTCGCTAAGTTCAGCAAATGTGAATTCTGGTTAAAGTCTGTCGCTTTTCTTGGTCATATAGTATCTAGCAAAGGGATCCGAGTGGATTCTTAGAAAATTAAGGCAGTAAAGAACTGGCCCAGACCCACCTCTCTGATCGATATCAGGAGTTTTTGGGGTTTGGCTGGTTACTACAGAAGGTTTGTTGAGGGATTTTTATCCATAGCTGCCCCATTGGCCAAGTTGACTCAGAAAAAGGTCAAGTTCTAGTGGTCAGATGAATGTGAGAAAAGCTTCTTAGAAATGAAGACTAGATTGACTATAGCTCCCGTTTTGACTCTACCATAGGGTTCAGATGGCTATGTGGTTTATTGTAATGCATCCAAGGTCGGCCTGGGTTGTGTTTTATGCAGCAGGGTAAGGTCATAGCTTATGCTTCCATGCAACTTAATGTCCCTGTGAAGAACTACTCAACTCATGAACTCGAGCTTGCAGCTGTTGTGTTTGCCCTAAAGATTTGGAGACACTACTTGTATGATGTTCATGTTGATGTGTTCATAGATCATAAGAGCCTCCAGTATATGTTCACCCAGAAAGAGTTGAATCTTCATCAGAGAAGATGGGTTGAGTTCCTCAAAGATTATTATATGAATATGATCTACCATTCAGGTAAGGACAATGTAGTGGCTGATATCCTCAGCAGACTGTCCATGAGTAGTGTGTCACATGTTGAGAAAGAGAAGAAAGAATTAGTCAGAGATGTTCACAGGCTTGCTCGCTTAGGGGTTTGCCTTATGGACATGATAGATGGTGGTGTGATAGTCCACAATGGTTTGGAATCTTCATTAGTAGTGGAGGTTAAGGAGAAATAGGATAGTGATCCTATATTTCTTCGGTTGAAAGGTGCAGTTCATCAGTAAAGAGTTGAGGTTTTCTCCCAAGGGGGAGATGGTGTGCTTTGTTACCAGGGTCTCTTATGTGTTCCTAATATGGGTTGAAGCAGCAGATCGTTAAGAAGCCCATAACTCTAGGTATTTTATTCATCCTGGTTCCACTAAAATGTACCGTGATCTACAAGAAGTCTATTGGTGGAATGGTATGAAAAGGTGAAAGTCAAGACGGGGGTGAATTGAAATTTTCTTATTACCAAGTCAACTGTGGCTATGCACTAGTCTACTCACCTGCAAGTTAGTTAGATGAACAGTTTATAAAAAAAAGCAAAAACTTAAAGTAAGTAGATGCACAATGTTTTTATACTGGTTCGAATCACCGATGTGGTGCCTATTCTAGTCCCCTTAGGTTTCAAGGGTTTCCTTTAGAGCTCTTGATAGAAAGGGGTTTACAACGAGAGAAGCTTGACAATCTAAGATTGTCTTCCTTGATGCTTGTGGTGACACAACCTCTACCTGTATATATATATTACTGACTCTTTCTTTTTCTTTTGATTACAATTGTAGACTCTAAGGAGTACAAAGTATTATGAAAGATAAAAGCTAGACAGTGGTCTTGTTCAAGAGAAGTTGCATGAATTCCTTCTCTTCGACTGGTGCTTCTTATAGATTTGTTGGTTCTCTAGTAAAGGAAAACCCAAGGAGCTTCTGATCAATCAAGGATTCTGATATTTCTTGATTGATTATTTTCAATCAATCATGTCCACATCAGATGTGTCCATGATTCTTCTTCCGTTCTGGTTTGATTGTCTTCAGTCAATCATGTCCATATCAGATATGTCCATGATTCTTCTTTCCGTTTTGGTTCTCCTTGCTTGTGGATTTCTTTACTGTCTGGAGAGTCTTGCAGTTGGCCTTCCTTATGTACTTGATATCTTCTCCTTGATTTCGGGATCATGATTTGCTGCCTTCCTTGTTTGCTCAATATCTTCTTATGATTTTGTTGGATTTCCTTCCCTTTGATTTCGGGATCATGATTTGCTTAAATCATGAGGTACTTCATCTTCTTTGTCTTCTGTGCATTCCTTGATTATGCTCCATTTGTTTGTTGTTTTCTTTTTGCCTACAATATAGTGAACAGTTATTCTTGTCATTATTAAAACACAATCTGAGGAGGCTAACAATCTCCCCTTTTTTGATAATGACAAATAAGACCATAAATTAAAGTGTAGTAGACTTTCCTGTTTAGTTAGTCAGCTCCCCCTGTCTTGATTCCCAATATGTTCAGCTCCCCCTTGCTTCATGAATTTGTGGAGTAAATTTTCTTCCCCTTTGGCATAATCAAAAATAAACACGAGTGCAACATATAACAATATACAAAACAATAAGGCACATAAGCAGATAATAGCAGCACATAAGCAGATCAAATGGAAACCTAGTAGAATTAGGGATATAAGTGATAAGTCAGTAATCTACCAACTTATTGAGCCTATATCCATAAATTATTGCTATGTTTTGAATAGATTTATAGGTTCTTATGGCCTTTATTGATATCTATGCAAGTACTTTTGATAGATGATGATAAACAAGGAAATGAACCTAAAAAGAGCTCAAAAGGAGTGAAGTGTGAAGTGTGAAGTGTTTAGAAAAGCTGAAGATTTTGACCAGAGATGTGGTGGTCGTGCGACACGCATAGGCCGAGATATAAAATGCACCTCCTCCGCACAAGCTACAAAGTCACTGAAGAGTCTATCACGAGGTGCGGTCGTTGTGCGACACGCACATCCTGAGGTGCGAACTGCACCCTCTTCGCACAGAGCTCCCAATTCTAGCTGAAGTCACTGGTTCAACAGGAGGCAGTGTGTGATGCGCACTTTACATCATGCAAACCGCACGTCGCATTGCACACCTCCCGAAGGGCTTTTTTGTCCTAATTTTTAGTGATGTTTTTCGGAATCTATAAAAGGCTTATTCAAGCACAATTGTAAATAACTTTTATCATTCTGAATATTTTGAAGAGTTTTTAGCTTAGATACCAAGTTTTTCACCTCCATTGAGAAGAGGGTTTCAATCTAATTCTCTTGGTTAACACTTGTGCACTCAAATTAAAGCTAGAACTTGAGATTCAGCTCTAATGGAAGGGATTTTGAATTACCCAGCTGGTATCTCTTTCTCTCTCACTATGAGTGGCTAAAATCTCTTATCTAGGGGTGTATTGATGATGGGTGCTTAAGAAATGGGTGTGGGTGTTATCTATTCTTGCTTATAATTGCTTAATTGACATGGGTCTAGTAATTTCATCAATTTTTAATCCTAAAATTGGTGGTTGCAAATATTAATTTACATTACTTGACTATGTGATTTCTTGAGAAGGGATTTCATAGTTTTGGATGAGAAATTACTAGTGGGAACTTGGGATTCCACTCAGATTTGAGGCTAGGAATAGCTCTTATCGTTGGATTCTCCCATTTAAGAGTCTAAGCTATAGATGGTATGACTTCCCCAAGCTAGATTTGTTGTTTATTGATTAAACCGATGATGCTCGAACCGAGATCATCGGATATAAAATTGTTGATCGAGAGATAAGCAAATCTTACCATTGACCCATGTTATTCGTGTCATTAAGAGAGAATAGGTATGAAATTATAATCACCCTATCCCATAACCAAAGCCCCATCAGATATGCATCCCTAGTCATCTAGTCAACTTGATACACCCGCTTTAGTTTTATTGCTTTTTAGACTGAATTGCAATTGTAGTAACAACATTCCCAATTCCCCATCCTTTTACTTGTTGTTTTGAGAAATTACTCTCACCTCGAACTCAATCCATTATAATTGATATATAGCTACTCCAAGTCCCTTGAGTACGACCTCAACACTCGTTGGGTTTATAAATTTTGTTTTGCTGCATGATTGTCGTGGACTTCTACTTGGAGAGCAGGATTTGAGAGTTCATCAAAAATGACACCGTTGCCAGGGACTTGAGTTGTTCGCTATTTTTTATTGTTGTTTTGAAGTCACATTGAGAGTACTTGTTTCTTTTACTTTTGTTTGTTGTTTGTGTTCTGATTAAACAGGGTAGCCTATGAACGAGGCCGACAATAACAAGAGCATTGATAGCTTCATAGGAGCCAACGAGGCTGAGCCTTTGATTCAAGGGGGTGTAGGTGCAATCCTCCTACCCCCCACAGTGGGAAATGCTATTTTTCATGTGACTAGCACCATGCTCCACTTAATCCAAATGAAAGGTCTATTTGGTGGAGCAGCACATGAAAACACCAACTGGCATATTTGGAACTTCGGCGAGATTTTCCAACCATACATCATTCAAAACATCTCTCAGGAGTCCATCTGGTTGCGCCTATTTCCCTTTTCCTTGATGGGAGAAGCCACGGTGTGGTTGGAAGAATTGCCGGACAGATCTATAACATCTTGGGCTGAGTTGGTCGAAGTGTTCACTTGGAGATTCTTTCCTCCATCTCGCATGATGCAACTAAGAGACAAGATTACCAACTTCAGGCAACTACCGGATGAACTATTATATGAGGCTTGGTTGCGCTTCAATAAGAAGCTTGTTTTGTGTCCAAATCATGAGCTATCGGATAATGTACTACTTCAAAGTTTCTATCGATTGTTGAACTACTTGAATAAGATAATGGTCGATAACCTTGGAGGTGGAACCTTCATGGATAAGCAATTTCTCGTTACCTCAGCCTTTTTAGAACGGATGATGAAAACCAACCAAGCGTAGTATGCCTGAGAGGTGGATTTGCCAATATGAGAATTAGCCCCATCCATCTTGGCAAATGAGATCAGAAAAAGGGTGGAAATCCAAGATGAAACAATGGCCAAAATGATGAACCAAATCAATCTCTTGGCAAGTCATTTAATTGGCAAAAAAGGAGTGAATACCGTGAATGTGTTGGCGATAAAAGCTTATGATGAAGAGCTCATGGTTGCTGTTGATGGTAAGCTATGTTTTGTGTCGATGGGTTCTCATCCCTGGTAATATCGCTCGAGGAATAAAATCAAGGTTGGACAAGAAATGACCGGGACAGGTATGGTCAACAACACAGCTATCGAAGTCCTTATATGCCCCCAAACAAATCTAATTCCTTCTATCAACCGACCACAAGTAACCCCAAACATTCCAAGTTAGAGGACATATTGTCCTTGGTGCTAAAAAGAGTAGACACAACACACACCAAGGTATATGAGCTTAAAAGCAAAGTCTCAACACTTCATAGAACTGTGAGTTCTCATTCAACCTCCATCAAGGAACTTGAAGCCCAAATGGATCACATTTCCATTCAAATGAGTCCAGAGATGAAAACATCACTTATTAGTAGCACCACTACCAACTCTAAAGGTGACGTGCATGTCATGGACATTGTTACTAGAAGTGGATGAACAACCAGCGAGATAAGAGGACCCAATGTAGAATCAGTGAAAAAACCAAAGGAGCCTATTGTTGAAATAGGCGAGAGTCCAAGAGACAAATATGAAGAGGTGGTGCATGAGAATGTGGTCAAAACTCTGGAGGTGAGGGAAGACTTTAGTGCATCGAGTGCCCCAGAAAGTCATGGAAGTGATGAAGATAAAGAGGAGGTAGAGCCCTCTCCCCAAGTAACCATCGATGACAAGGTATACCCTCCCCCTCTTGTGCAAAGTATACCTACCACAACTCCCAAAGTACCTCCTTTGTATCCTCATCGGCAAAATAAGAAGAAGGAAGTGATACCACAACTTTTGGTGTTCTATGATTCACCTCCGAATAATGAGTAGGTAGTTCGATCCTTTTTATTTTGATCTTTTTAGTAAACTGATGGGGGGATGCGGAGCAATAGGTCGAATTACTATATAAAGAAGAGTTGTAAACTATAGGACTTTTTGTTCGAGTAGGAATATTTCATTTTTTCTCGTTCCTTCTCTTTGATAAGAATAGGGATTTGAAATGATACAAATTCCTCATCATTCTATTGTGCTCAGTGAAAGAACTGCCTAAGCATACTTTTTCGGATCCAAACTTCTTTGTTCTTTCTAAGTCTTCTTCTTGCATAGAAAAGTTTGTTGACATGTTCAGCAAGTTTTCCATAAAAATTCCTTTGGTCAAAGCTCTAATTCAGATGCCAGGATACTCCAAATTTATGAAGGAATTACTTAAGAAGAAGAAGGTGGTGGACGTGGGCACGATTGAGATGTCACATAGTTGTAGTGCAGTAATGACTAGCAATGTGGCTACGAAGAGAGAAAACATGTATGCATTCACCATACCATGTACAATTGGATTGTTTGTATTCCGAAAGGCCTTGTGCGACTTGGGGGCAAGCATCAACTTGATGCCCCTTGTGATTTTCAAGAAGTTAGGATTGGGTATCCCCAAACCTACTTCTATGCGGCTACTCATGGACGATAGGTCTATTAAGAGCCCTGTAGGAATCTTTTTTGATGTATTGGTAAAGGTGGACAAACTAATTCTTCCTGCAGACTTTGTCATCTTGGATTGTGAGGTAGATGTGGAGGTGCCCATTATTCTGGGATGATCATTATTGGATATGGGGAGGGCCCTTATTGATGTAGAACTTGGTGAACTCAAATTTTGAGTGGGGGATGAGGTAGTAACGTTCAATATTTGCCAACCCACGAGACCTCTGAATGATTTGAGAGTAATATCGATAATAAAATCGGAGGGGGAGTGGGATAATGCTCTTGGAGAGTGTGAAGTGGGAAAGACGCCCACATTTGATTCATTTCCAAATGAGCAACTTCATGACATCTCTAAGATATTAATGGAGTAGTTTCACCTCTTGGGATGAAGCCACGCCAACTAGATTGGCATGCCTTTTGACAATGGTTAAGAATTGAGGTACTATCATCGAGCTGCGACGTAAAATCAAGCGCTTCTTGGGAGGCAACCCAAGTATTTTCTATAAATTTCTTCTCTCGTTGTTGTTTGTTAGTGATTTGCAGGGAGTTCATGAAGTGAAAAATTGAACAAGGGAAAACAGGGTAAAAAGGGGTTGTGAGGCAGACTGTGTGAACTGCACTAGCAATTGTGCATGTCGCATAGTGCACCGCATGCCAAAACAGACTTCCTGGAGGAATTTGACCATTTGGAGGTGATGTGCGCTAGGCCATGCAGACCCCATAAGCCTAGGTGCACATCGCACCTCCGTCGCATGATGAAACAGATGCCTGGGCAAACCAAGGGGAGAAAAAGGGGCATGTGCGATACGCCATGTGGTCCGCACATTATCTGGTGCAAACCATATGTCCCACTGCACCAGCAGTAAGTTTGAACTTTAATTGACTTAACCCATTGATCGACCCAACTCGGAGATGACCCGGCTAACTCTTTTTCTTCTTTTTTTTCTCAAACCACTTCTTTTCTCCTACTTCTACCATTTTTTTTTCAAACTCCCAAAATTCTCTCCCAAATTCTTCTCCAAATTCCCTCAAATTTCCCCAAAAATCTTCTCCTTCTTTCACCCAACTATTTCCACTACTTCACCACCATCGTCGTCGTCACTCTACAGTTGGGTTTCGTGGGTCACCATTGTTGAAGAACAAAAAGCTTCAATTTTCACCTTCTCCCTTTGTAATCTTCACTTGTGGTAAGTTCCCCAACGTTAAATACTTATTTTTATGAAGGTCAGAAACTCATATTGTGAAGCATGCTCAATAAAATTACCATGTCAGTTTTGGGTGAGATCCAAAAATTGTGGGTCCCCAATTTTGAGTTACATTGATGATTTTGCTTGTTTCCAACTTAGTAGAACTCAAATTGTATTGATGCATATTGATTGGTAGTGATTTTTGGCCTTGAAATATGTCTTGGGGTGAAGTCTGAGTAACCCACTTGATGAATGAATGAATTGGCACAATGATAGTTTGGGTGACATCATTCTTAAGGGCAAATCATCGTTCGTCATGAGGTTTTGATTAAAAGTTGACTCTTGAGGCTAAATTTTGTTGACTGTATACCCATGATTATTGTTAGCATTATATTTGAGGTATATGATCTTGTGCGGAGAGGGAGTTAATGGTTGCCAGAATTGTTGATATTTGTTGCGCAAGTGAGGGCTTGATGTTTCCGATGATAGACGGGGTAACGTCCATCTTAAGAGAAGTCGTTGAGTCCCCTTCTTGCTTGTTATTATGTAAATGATAATCCGGGGAAGTTTGAGTACCCGAAAGTTATGGTCATGAGATCCCTTGCTTCCCTTGGTTTATTGTTGATTGGTTTGATTGAATAGTGGTCAGTGCATAAGCACATCTTGCTCTACATATCACATGCAGAAATCACAAGAACACAAGGAACCAAAAACTTCAAGTAGACTTTTGTGCATTTTGCATGCGATACATAGATCTTGATGTGCGGGTTTCATATGGTGTCAATCTTATTGAAAATGGAGAATTACTCACTACTTTGAGGGGCGGAGCTTGGTGCGAAATGCACTATTGATGGTGCGAATCGCACCAGATTTGCACCATTCGCACCATGATGGGAAACCACCTGAAGGAATCTGTTAGCTCGTGCGATAACACATGCGATGCGCACATCCTAAGGTGCGATCCACATGTGTTTTGCACGAGCCCCATCTCCCTCATTTGTTTTCCACTTCACTGAATTCCTAACTTCTTTTAGTTGTGTATATAGTCATAGTGCATATTGCTAACTACCGTCTATAGGATTATGTCTTCCAACATGCACCATCAAAAGAGTTGTGTTGTGAAGCACACTCCAAATGCAGGTGTTCCTATGCAAGAGGCTGAGCAGATTGAGTCAGGAGTTCGCTTTGGGCTAAGGGGAATGGAAGCCTACTATCTTAATTTTCAAAATTGCCCATTCTTGGAGGAAAAGGGATTCAATGTAGAAGAATTCCAAGAGAAATTCCTGAATATTCCAAAGCAATTTTGCATAAGAGCTTGGGAACACTTTGCCAATACACCAGGCCTCTACTTTCTTGAGTTGGTGTAGGAATTATATGCCTCCTACCGAGCCTGCCTCGATGAGCTAAATCACAAAGGACTGCTAAGCAAGTTGTCATGCCTCAATTCAATATTGGTACGAGGTAAAGAGGGGAACATTACCCCTGAAGCCAATCACTCTGCCATTCGGGACGATGAACCAATCCCCAAATCAAAGTACTTTGAACGTGTGGCCAGAAAGAATGAGGCATATGAGTGGGTTGCTAGTGTAATTGCTGAAGGAAACCCATTTTGGGCCACCTCGAAGGGATAAATCCATTGCTCAAATCTTATATTCGAAGCACGTGTGTGGCTTGACTTTGTGAGCACCAGACTCATCCCGACTAGCCACACTACTAAAGTAACTATAGAGATGGTCATTCTCCTTGCATGCATCATGAGAGAGATCCGTTTGAATGAAGGTGAGATCATCGCCGAACACCTCATGAGAAAAGCGCAACATGACTCCACATCCATGGCTTTCCCTGTGCTTATAACCCTTCTATGTGTCCAAATCGGGTGTCTTTTGTTTCGACGATTTGACAAGGCTAGCCAAGCTAAGGGGATGGTTTGCTTGGACACAAAAAGGGATAAAGATGCCCCTCATATCAAAAAAAGGCATCTCGATCAACCTTCACATGCTACCACACCCATGTCTCAAGGGACTCCGAGCACAGTTCATGGGGAATCTCAAGCTACCACCTCATCTTCAGGTAACTTGCCACAACTGCTTCAACTTACTAAAAAGAATGAGGAGATGCTACAAAAGTTGGCCAAAGACATTCCAACCATGCTTCAAACTGCCATCAAGTCGGCTTTAAAACCGGTAGTGTCAAGAATGAAAAATCTTTGTGCTAGAATAGACACCATGGAAGTGGAGGTCGATGAACTCAAGCAAGTGGTCCCGCTTATTGAATCAAATTGGGATCTTAATATGTCAGCCCCAAACTCCTCACCACCCTTAAGGGCTGCTAGCCCTCCTGATGATTGGTGCGTGGGGTGGACTCATTCTGACAATGAATGTACATCCAAAATCAAAGTAGTGCATGATCCATCATTAGCCCAGCAATACCCAGATCCTCCCGACTCACCTGTGCCAGGCTTGAGGACTCCACCTAGGCCTCGCTGGGGCAGGGGACCGTCTTATCAAGAGTTGATGATCGCGGAGGACAGATGGTACATGGATGACCCATTTAGACCTCTTAAGCTGCCAATGGATCCTACGATACCACCATTGGCTGGTTTTCAGATTGATCCTATACATGCCTATATTCCTCCACTGGCACCATCCACTCCACCAGCACCTCAACCTCCTAGACCACCACATCGGTTCTACTCAAGGAGGCGCCATCATCATCATTAACCTATTCAAGGAGTTTTTGGCACTCATTCACTTTTGTTTTCATGCATCGGGGCTATGCTTACTTTAAAGTTTGGGGGAGCTTGTAACTATTAATATTATAATGCTTGTTGTGTTGACATTGCCCTTGTCGGGCCTTTAGATTATGTTTTACCTTATGTTTTGTTTTACCTTGAGCTTATTTGTGCCCTTGTCGGGCCTGATTTTGTTAATTGAGATTGTGTTGCTGGGTTGGTCTTACATGCTCCATTGTCTTGCTACCCGTGCTTTACAAATGTGCTAAAGGCCTACGCCGAGGCTTGTTTTAAAATGAATCATGAGCGCGAAATTCGGATATCGCCTTGTTAATAGTAGTTTAGAAATAAACTCCAAGGGTTTTCTTAATACCACGGTTCTTTTCCTAGGAGCTAGAATTTTAATTATTTTCTTTTTATTTTCTTTTGTTTTTATGTATCGAATCGGGTTGGTGTTTCCCTATGATAGATTGAGAGGTGACTTTCTTAAGGGAAAATGCGAAGTTTTAGTTTAGAATTGAGTCCCTAGTTGCTTGTCTCGAAATGGGCCCACCAAAAAATTTCTCATGGCAAATTGTTTTGAAAATAAAAGGAAGAAGGGAAATGAATTTTTGAGGAAAAGCATTCTCTTGTCATGACTTGCACACTCTCGCTTTGGCTTGATTGACTCACAAACGAGTGTGTAATGAACTTAGAATAGCTTGTCAAAAATCATTTTCCCCAATTGATTATGAGACTAATGAAAGAAGTCTTGTGGCATGATGCCTTGTGTGGTGAGGCTCTACCTTGATTCTTGTGCATAAATGTCATCTAGAACTGTCCCCAAATATGATTCAAGGCAAAATTCTAGGTGTGGTTGGGCTTGGAAGATGACCTTAGGCCCTTTTTGACAGCCACTTCATCCAAATGACTTCCCACGACATCAAATCTTAGTGAACCCTTTTTGAGCTTATGACCGTTCTTTGGCACCTTGTAACACCTTTACCTTTTTGGAACCTCTATTTTGGCACCCATCCTCCCTAATTGCTTGAAAATGAAATGTATGCTAAAAGCCTAAGTTTGGGGGGGAAACGAAATACAACATAGGCAAATGCCTAAGTTTGGGAGTGCATGTGATCAAATGAGGAGAAGAAAAGAAGTGCACTTCAAGTGCAAGGTAGCACCTTAATTTCGAATTGAAAATTGCTCCAAAAGATCAATCCAATGAGCAAATTGAAAAGAAAAAATAGGTGCTACCAAGTGAAGGCGGTATAAGGAATTTGAATGATCATGAGTAAAAAGGGGGAATCTTGGGTTGTGAGAGGGAGAAATAAGGTGAAGTTGAAAGTGAAAAATGTGAGCAGTGTTCAAAATGAGAACAAAGAGCATTAGGGAGGTGTAGTCACTTGAACCAAATGATATCCTCACCTTAGCCCTAGCCAACATTGTAACCCGCAAGTCCTTAGTGATTCCGAGCTTGGCTACCCTATATTAGTGGCGATATACATGAAGGGCAAGCCTATGGTTTGACGCGTATGCACTTGAACTTCCTTGAGAGAGTGAGAGTCTTCTTGGTTCTCCTATAATCCTGTGTTTTTTGAATTGAATGATTGTGAGTGAGATTCTCTCTTGTGGTGAGTGGCATCATGTACTCAAATTGAAACATAGAGTCTCTATTTCAATTGAGGGGAATGAATGAGACAAGTTGTGTGGTGAATCTCGAGGCAAACCTTGACGGTCCATGCCAATGACTTGAGAAGCTTAAATGTCTTGTTTTAAATGAAAAAATTCCCTTGATTTTGAATGAGAAATGATGTCCTATGGATAAAATGCCTTTGTGGTGGTCCAATTTGAGATGAGCATAGTAGTTGAGTCGGTTGTTTGAGTCTTTTGTTTATTCTTTTTCTTACTTATTAGTGTAGACTAGTTTTTTGTGCCTTGATTGAGCTTAGAGCATAATTTATTCCTTGTCTTGTAAGTATCTTGCTTGAGGTCAAGCAATAGTTCAAGTTTGGGGGTTTGATAAGTCGGTAATCTACCAACTTATTGAGCCTATATCCATGAATTATTGTTATGTTTTGAATAGATTTAGAGGTTCTCATGGCCTTTATTAATGTCTATGCAGGTACTTTTGATAGATGATGGTAAACAAGGAAATGGACCCAAAAGAGATCAAAAGGAGTGAAGTGTGAAGTGTTCGGAAAAGCTAAAGATTCTGACTGGAGATGCGGTGGTCGTGCGACACGCATAGGTCGAGGTGCGAAATGCACCTCCTTCGCACAAGCTGCAAAAGTCACTGAAGAATCTGTCATGAGGTGTGGTTGATGTGTGACACGCACATCTTGAGGTGCGAACTGCACCCCCTTCGCACGGAGCTCCCAATTCTAGCTGAAGTCACTAGTTCAATCGGAGGCAGTGTGTGATGCGCACTTCACGACGTGCGAACCACACATCATGCCGCATACCTCCCGAAGGGCATTTTTGTCCTAATTTTTAGTGACATTTTGGAAACTGTAAAAGGCCTATTCAGGCACAATTGTAAATAACTTTTATCATTCTGAATATTTTGAAAAAAATTTAGCTTAGAGACCAAATTTTTCACCTCAATTGAGAAGAGGGTTTCAATCTAATTCTCTTAGTTAACACTTGTGCACTCAAATTGAAGCTAGAACTTGAGATTCAGCTCTAATGGAAGGGATTTTGAATTACCCAGCTGGTATCTCTTTCTCTCTCCCTTTGAGTGGCTAAAATCGCTTGTCTAGGGGTGTATTGATGATGGGTGCTTAAGAAATGGGTGTGGGTGTTATCTATTCTTGCTTATAATTGCTTAACTGACATGGGTCTAGTAATTTTACAAAGTTTTAATCCTAAAATTGGTGGTTGCAAACATTAATTTACATTACTTTACTATGTGATTGCTTAAGAAAGGATTTCATAGTTTTGGATGTGAAATTACTAGTGGGAACTTGGGATTCTACTTAGATTTGAGGCTACGAATAGGTCTTATCATCGGATTCTCCCATTTAAGAGTCTAAGCTACAGATGGTATGACTTCCCCAAGCTAGATTAGTTGTTTATTGATCAAACCGATAATGCTCTAACCGAGATCATCGGATATAAGATTGTTGATCGAGAGATAAGCAAATTTTAACATTGACCAATGCTATTCATGTCATTAAGCAAGAATAGGTATGAATTGATAATCACCCTATCCTATAACTAAAGCCCCATCGGATATGCATCCATAATCATCTAGTCGACTTGATACACCCGCTTTAGTTTTATCGCTTTTTAGACTGAATTGCGATGGTAGTGACAATATTCCCAATTCCCCCATCCTTTTACTTGTTATTTTGAGCAATTAATCTCACCTTGAACTCAATCCATTATAATTGATATATAGCTACCCCAAGTCCCTAGAGTACGACCCCGAAACTCGTTGGGTTTATAAATTTTATTTTGCTGCACAATCGCCATGGCCTCCTACTTGGAGAGCACGATTTGAGTGTTCATCAATAAGGCACCTCGATTACAGACCAAAAGAAAGATTGTTAATGGGGACATACCCCTATGATAGAGTTCAACAAAAATAAAAGGGTTCATTTTTTCTAGAGGAAGTATTTCAGAGTATTATGCATATTCCTGCAGAAGATATCATAAGAGCATTCAATGTTGGTGCAAAAGTTGGAGTATGAGGTCTGAACGGTTACAGCAAGTTCATTCTGAGAGGAGTCCGCTTCGTTTTTGAGAGAGTTGACCTACTTGATGAGCTTGTTAACAGATGATGCTCCTTTCTGCTTCAAACCATCCATTGCAAGACGGAGCTTGCCAACATCTATGCTAGATTCTTTCCCCAGTTCTAGCACCTTATCAACCGAGATATGAAGAGCAGGCATTCCCTCTTCAATGCTTTGCAGTCGTCCATTGATGTCCTCTACTTTCTTGATCAGAAGAGATGCAGAGTCAGCAGATATGTGGCTTGCCCTGACTGGGTCTGGTTTTGCTTTAATAGAATCCTTCTTACACCATTTGTTGTCAATTAGAGTGTAACCCATGCTGGAGAAGGTTCTAGAGTCATAGGTAGCAGATATCTCAACTATCTTATAGCCAGATAAGTCAACTAGGGAGTCAACTATGATCCTGGATATCAGTAAACCATATGGGAGACTGGTGGTGGCATTATTCTCATTAGCACTATCCAACATATTCTCACGAAACCAAGAGGCCCAGTTAATGCGGTACTTCTTGATTAAACAATACAGTACAAACACATCCCTATTGGAGATGGTACTTAGAGAGCCTTTTTGAGGAAGCAGAGTCGTCGCAATCATATGAGCGAGAATGCGATGTTCAAAATAGAGAGATAAAGGACCAAAATCAGAGAGGTCCACACCTTCTTCAGCTACTGCCTCTTTAGCAGCTTCTAGTGATACTTCAAAATCTCCAGGCCAAGCACCATTCATATAAGGGACAATACCATAGAATTTGTTCCAAACACCTTTTCAAACAGAAAATCATTCACAATAATTCGGTTACCCAGAACTAGGGTTTCCAGTGCATGACTGTCATTGGATACACGTAGGTTTGCATAGAACAGCTTAACAGGTTCTTCATAGTACTCCAAGCCACATAGTTTAAGCAGTAAAGATAGTTTTTGGGCTTTGAATAAAGTACTTACAGGATAGTGATTTTCATCAAGTTGCTCCAGATTTATCACTCGGCCAGGAACAATCTGTCAATTTTTTAAGGAGTCAAATTTTTTCTTTTGATCAGCACCCCAAAATTTGTGCATGTCTTCAGAAGACAGGGAGCCTCCTAGATTTGTATTAAACTTTTTGCTTTTCCCTTTTTCATCAACAGATATATGGTTCTTAGAGACATAGGAGGATATAGGATCATGAGACTCTCCTTCAGAGGAATCTGAAGAGAGGGACATAACATCTTGATCTTGAGAGGGGGATTTTTCTCCAGAAGGAGGGAGAATAAAGGATCCTATAGACCTGGTTTTTGTCATGGTGAAGAGAGAGGGTGGAAGAACCGATGAGAGTCTGATGAAGAAAGATAATAAAGAGGGTAATTTTAAAGGGAGATGTGGGAATGGAAGGAAAATGGGTGAAGAGAGAAGTCGGTGTCAGTCAGAAAAAAGTGACGCTTGAGAAAAGAAAGAGAATCTTGGAAAAAGATTTTGACAGTAATGAGGTGCCATAATTAAAGCGGTGCAAGATAGCAAGCAGTAAAACAATTAATTAAGACGGGTAATTCTAAGGCAAGTTCCAAGAAAACAGAATCTTTCCTCTAGGAGAGGTTTAGTAAAGATATCAGCCAGTTGATTTTTGGAATCAATAAATTTAAGCAAAAAATCTCTATTTTCAACATGATCTCAAATAAAATGATGCTTTATATATATATGCTTGGACCTAGAATGATGCATGGTGTATTATGATAAATTAATAGCACTGGTATTGTCACACAAAATAGGAATTGAATCAAAAGATAAATCAAAGTCATGTAATTGATGCATCATCCATAATAATTGAGTGTCGCAGCTACCAACTACATTATACTCAGATTCTATAGTAGAGAGGGCAACGGAAGTTTGTTTCTTGCTATGCCATGAAATTAGTGCTTCCCCAAGGATTTGACATGTACCACTGGTACTCTTTCAATTTGTCTTTTCCCCTGTAAAATCTACATCTGAGTAACCCATTAGTTTAAAGTTAGAAGAGTGAGGATACAAAAGTCCTAATTCTTGAGTTTCAATGAGATATCGGATTATCCTTTTGACTTCCATGAGATGGGACTCTTTTGGCACTGATTGGAATCTGGAACATTTACATATGCTGAATATGATATCTGGGCTACTTACAGTTAAGTATAGCAAGGACCCAATCATTCCTCGATATAATTTTTCATCCACGTCCTTTCCTGGTGTGTCAGTTTCCAAACAAGTGGGTGGACTCATAGGAGTTCCGAAAGCTTTTCCTTTTTCCATCCTGAATTTTTTAATAAGCTCCTTTTGTATATTTGCATTGACAGATGAAGGTTCCACGTGATGATTGTTTAATTTGTAGTCCAAGGAAGAATGTGAATTCACCTATCAAGCTCATTTCGAATTCTCCTTTCATAAGATTTGCAAAACTCTCACAAAGAGAGGAGTTAGAGCTTCCAAAAATAATATCATCCACATAAATTTGAACAATAAGAATATTAGCATCTAGTATTTTTGTAAACAGAGTGGTATCAATCTTTCCTCTTTGAAATTTATTGCTTAGTAGAAAATTACTAAGTCTTTCATACCAAGCTTTGGGAGCTTGTTTAAGTACATAAAGAGCTTTGGAGAGTTTAAAACATAATCAGGACAAGATGGATTTTCAAAGTGGGGGGTTGTTTGACAAAAATTTCTTCTTTAATAAAACCATTTAAGATGGCACTTTTGACATCCATTTGGAAAAGCTTAAAGCATTTAAATGAAGCATAGGCAAGTAGTATATGAATGGATTCTAACCTTGCTACAGGAGCGAAGGTTTCATCGAAATCAATACCTTTCTATTGGGAGTAGCCTTGAGCTACCAATCTGGCCTTGTTCCTGATAACCTTACCTTCCTCATTAAGTTTATTCTGGAAGACCCATTTTATACCTATGACAGAGCAATTTTTTGGTCGTTTGACAAGAGTCCATACCTGATTTTGTTCAAACTAATCCAGTTCTTCCTGCATGGCATGTATCCCTGAGTCATCTTCTAAAGCTTCAGTAATTCGTTTGGGTTCAAGCTTGGAAATGAGAGCTACTGAGGCTTGTTTTTGAAGTGATGCTCTAGTCTGTATTTTCTCAGCTGGATTTCCAATGATGAATTCATTTGGATAACTTTCATCATGTCTCCATTCCCTAGGAACATTTGTCTTAACTAGATCTATTATAGTCGATTCATGCTTTGGTATAGTCGACTCAGTAGTTTCAACACAGTTAATCGACAGTTCAGGTTCTTTTAAAGTCGACTTTTGTACATGTTCTTCATCAAAGCTAAAACTACTAGAGTATTGAACACTAGGGTTAGAGTCATCAAAAACCACATGAACAGATTTTTCAACACTAAGAGTTCTTTTATTGAAAACTCTAAAGGCACAACTAGATGGAGAGTAGCCTAAGAATATACCTTCATCACTCCGTGGATCAAACTTACCCAAGTTTTTTTTTCCATTATTGTGAACGAAACACTTACAGCCAGAGGGATTAAAGTAGCTAATGTTGGGCTTCTTCCCCTTCTATAATTCGTATGGTGTTTTCTTCAGAATTGGCCTTATCAGACATCTGTTCAATATATGGCAAGTTGTGCTTACTGCCTCTACCCAGAAGTGATCGGGAAGACTTTATTCTAGTAGCATTGTTCGTGCAGTGTCTTGAAGTGCTCTGTTCTTGCGCTCCACTACTCAATATTGTTGAGGTGAGCGGGGAAATGAAAATTTTTGAGTGAATCCATTCAATGAGCAGAATTCCTCAAAGGCTTTGTTTTCAAATTTTCCTTCGTGATCACTGTGAATCATGGAAATGTAGTAACCTTCTTCTTTTTGTACATTTCTACAAAACACTTCAAAGTTAGCAAACGCTTCATGTTTATGAGCAAGGAATATAACCCAGGTAAATCTAGAGAAGTCATCAACAATAATAAAAGCATATCTTTTACCACCAATTCTAGAAGTCCTTGTGGGACCAAAAAGATCCATGTGAAGAAGTTGGAGAGGCTTAGATGTGCTTACGATATCCTTGACTTTGAAAGAGGTGTGGTTTTGCTTACCAAGTTGACAGGTATCACATATGTGATCCTTTTCAAACTTGAGCTTTGGCAACCCCTCAACTAATTCAAGTCTAGAGAGTTTCTCGAGAGCGTGCATGCTTTCATGACCAAGCTTTCTATGTCATAACCAAGGATCAAAGGATAAAGCAATAAGACATGTTAAAGTAGGCAATTCAACATAATTTAAGACATAGATGTTATCAACTCGATCACCAATGATAGTGATGTTCTTGGCCATATTGTTGATAGTGCATTTGAGAGCATTGAATAGCAAGAACATCGAATCCTGCACACAAAGTTGGCTAATGCTGAGCAGATTATGCTTCAATCCATCAACCAGGTAGACTTTGATTAAGTTGCAGGATGGGATGATTGTTATAAATCCTACTCCAACCACATGTCCTTTACCATTTTCTCCAAATCTCACATATCCACCATCAAAATCCTTTACTGATTTGAAACTCTCTCTTTTGCCCGTCATATGTCTGGAATACCCACTATTTATTACTTACATACCTTTTTTGTATGTTTTCTTGGAGTGTTCCTGCAAAACAATTAGATCAGTTTCTTTTAGGTATCCAAGTATCTTTGGGTCCTTGATGGTTAGTACTAGTATCTTTTGCTTTCCATATCTATTTTCCAGGGTGGAATCATCTACTGTTAAAAGTTTTGTGACCACTTTCACCACAGGTGAAACAAGTGGGTTGAGAATGATTAAAAGAGCTTTTGGCAGAGAGAAAGTCAATAGAGGAGTTTGAAAAATAATCAATTTTAGTACCTTTTAGAGATGATTTATTAGTTTTGACTAAGCATTGACTTGGTTATTTCTTGGTGCTGTTTATATGCATCTTGATTTCACCAAGTTCCTCTTCAAGCAAGGCCACTTCAATTTGGCTTGCTTCAAGAAGAATTTGCTAGTCTTTCTTTTCTTTTGCAAGCTTATTGTATTCATCAATAAGCTTTTGCAGGTCGTCAGTAACCAAATCAAGAGAGTATTGAAGATTTGCACAATTTGGGCAGTCAGGGTGTCTTACCTCGCTTGTTTTGCCAATGTCCATGAAATATATATTGGTTGTTTCAGCCGACTCATCTTCTGAGGCTTCTTGATCACTCCAGGCTCCAAAGTTCTTTGATTTGTTGTTCTTTCGACCACTCTTTCTTCTAAGTTCAGGACAGTTTGCTTTGATATGTCCTATTTTACCACAATGATAGCATTTGTCATCATTTCATTGATATTTATTACTTCTATTATTTGACTGTGGCCTCTGGTTTCTCTGTCTTAGCATATGCCTGACTCCTCGATTGATTTGAGTTAGTGCTTCATTTCCTTCATCATCCATTTTTTCCACTGAGTTTTCTTGGGGCATTGTGTTAAAAGCGACCGTTTTCTTCTTTTCTTCCTTAAGATGCCTGTGGATGTGATTTTATTCATAAGCCATCAAGTTTCCTCGTAGTTCATCATAGGTCATGTTTTCTAGATCTCCATCTTCAAGGATGGTGGCCTTTGTTTCCCAAACTTTGGGAAGACTTCTGATGAGTTTCCTGACTTGTAATCCATTTGAATAGACCATTCCTAGAGATTTAAGCTCTCCTACAATTTTGCTAAATCTTGAGAACATAGTTTCCACAGATTCTTCATCAACCATCTTGAATAGTTTGTACTCATTTACCAAGGCATTGATCCTGACTTCTTTTACTTTGGTGGTTCCTTCATATGTGACCTCCATCTTATACCACATTTCTTTTGCAGTTTTACATGTGGAGATCTTGTCATATTCAGATCTGCTAACTGCATAATAAAGCAAACGTATGGCTCTAGCATTAGTTTGAATTACCTCTTATTGTTCCTTAGTGACCTCAAATATTTCCAGATCAACTTTGCTAGTGGAGTCCTTTGTAGTGGTTCCAGGGATGGGTTTTGGCCCTTTCTTTATCACAACCCAGGCTTGGAAATCACTTGCTTGTACAAAGATTTTGAATCTTTTCTTCCAATGAGAGTAGTGTTGTTTGTTGAAGTAGGGAGGTTGGTTTGATGAATGCCCGTCTTGTAGTATTGCACCTGGAATTTGATATGCTGCCATTTGATCTTTTCTCACGTGTTGTTAGGCAACTGAAATGTGAGACCTGCTCTAATACCAATTGAAAGTCAAGAGGGGGGTGAATTGAAATTTTCTTATTACTAAGTCAACTGTGGCTACGCACTAGTCGACGCAAGTTAGTTAGATGAACATTTTATAAAACAAAACAGAAACTGAAAGTAAGCAGATGCACAATATTTTTATACTGGTTTGGATCACCGATGTGGTGCCTATTCCAGTCCCCTTGGGTTTTAAGGGTTTCCTTTAGAGCTCTTGATAGAATGGGGTTTACAACGAGGGAAGCTTGATAATATAAGATTGTCTTCCTTGATGCTTGTGGTGACACAGTTGATGAACGCTCAAATCGTGCTCTCCAATTAGGAGGCCACGATGATCGTGCATCAAAACAATATCTATAAGCCCAATGAGTGTCGGGGTCGTACCCAAGGGACTTGGGGTAGCCAAATTTTGATTGTAATGAATTGAATTCAAGATGAGAGTAATTGCCCAAAACAAAAAGTAAAAGGATGGGGGGGAATTGGGAAAGTTGTCACTACGATCGCAATTCAATTTAAAAGCAAGAAACTAAAGGCGGGTGTACCAAGTGATTTAGACGACTAGGGGTGCATATCCTATGGGGCATCACTTATGGGATAGGGAGATCATCAATTCACTTCTATTCTCACTTATTGGCATAAGTAGCATTGGTCATAGGTATGGAATGCTTATCTCTCGATCAACATCCATATTTCCAATGATTTCGGGTAGAACATCATCGGTTTGATCAACTTTCAACCAACATATGTTTGGAGAGGTCACACTATCTCTAGCTTAGACCCTTAAATGGGAGATTCCTACGATAAGAGTTATTTCTAGCCTCAAATCTAGATGGATTCCCAAATACCCACTAGCAATTTCACATCCACAACCATGAAATTCTCTTTCAAGCAATCACATAGTCAAGTAATGTAAATTAATGTTTGCAACCACCATGTTTGGGATTCAAACATGGTGAAATTACTAGACCCATGTCAAATAAGCAATTATAGAGATGAATTAACAACACCCACACCCATTAGCTAAGCACCCATAATCAATACATCCCTAGACTAGATAATTTAGCCACTCATAGTAAGAGAAGAAGAGATACCATTTGGGTAATTCAAAATCTCTTCCATTATAGTTGAATCTCAAGTTCTAGAATCAATTTAGGCACACAAATTGTTAACCAAGAGATTTGGATTGAAACTCTCTTCTCTATGGAGGTTGAAAATTGTTTACAAAGCTCCAAGATCTTCAAAATATTTAGAATGATAAAAGTTATTTACAATTATGCCTGAAAAGGCCTTTTATAGTTTCCCAAAATATCACTAAAAATTAGGACAAAAATACCCTTCGGGTAGTGTGCGGTGGGACGTGTGATTCGCACGTTGTGATGTATGCATCTCACACTACCTCTGATTGAACTAGTGAATTCAGCTAGAATGGAAGCTCTGTGTGAAGGGGGTGCGGTTCGCACCTCAGGATGTGCACATCGCACAGCGATCGCACCTCGTGACAGACTCTTCAGTGACTTTATGCTCTTGTACGAAGGAGGTGCCATTCGCACCTCGGCCTGTGTGTGTCGTATGGTCACCGCATCTCCTGTCAGAATCTTCAACCTTTCAAACACTTCACACTTCACTCTATTTGAGCTCTTTTTGGGTCCGTTTCCTTGTTTATCATCATCTATTAAAAGTACCTGCATAAACATCAATAAAGTCCATACGAACCTCTAAATCTATTCAAAACATAGCGGTAATTCATGGATATAGGCTCAATAAGTTGGTAGATTACCGACTTATTAAACCCCCAAACTTGAACTATTGTTTGTCCTCAAGCAAGGTATTTACAAGACAAGGAATGAATTATGCTCTACGGTCAATTAAGGCACAAAAGATTACTCTACACTTAAAAAAATTAAGAAAAAGAGTAAACAAAAGACTCAAACAACTATGCTTATCTCAATTTGGACCACCACAAACTCAAGTCAATTGATCATTTCAAAACCTTTTTCAAAAGGACATCATTTCTCATTCAAAATCAAAGGAACTGTTTCCATTCAAAACAAGACATATAAGCTTCTCAAGTCAATGGCATGGACCGTCAAGGTTTGCCTCGAGATTCGCCATAAAACTTGTCTCATTCATTCCCCTCAATTGAAATAGAGACTGTATATTTCAATTCGAGTGCATGATACCACTCACCACAAGAGAGAATCCCACTCACTATCATTTAATTCACAAAACGCGGGATTATAGGAGAACCAAGAAGACTCTAACTCTCTCAAATAATTTCAAGTGAATACACGTCGAACCATAGGCTTGCCCTTCATGTATATCGCCACTAATGTAGGGTGGGCAAGCTTGGAATCACCAAGCACTTGTGGGTTACGATGTTGGTTAGGGTCAAGGTGATGATATAATTTGGATCAAGTGATTACACCTCCCTAATGCTCTTTGATATCATTTCGAACACCGCTCACATTTTCAATTTCAACTTCACCTTATTCCTCCCTCACACAACCCAAGATTTCTTCTTTTCACTCATCATCATTCAAACTCCTTATACCACCTTCACTTGGTAGCACCTATTTTTTCTTTTCAATTTGCTCATTGGATTGATCTTTTTGAGAAATTTTCAATTCAAAATTAAGGTGCTACCTTGCACTTGGAGTGCACTTCTTTTCTTCTCCTTATTTGATCACTTGCACCCCCAAACTTAGGCATTTTCTAATGTTGTATTTCGTTTCCCCTCCAAACTTAGGCTTTTAGCCTACATTTCATTTTCAAGCAATCAGGGAGGATGGGTGCCAAAATAGAGGTTCCAAAAAGGTAAAGGTGTTACAAGGTGCCAAAGAACGGTCATAAGCTCAAAGGGGTTCACTAGGATTTGATGTCATGGAAGGTTATTTGGGTGAAGTGGCTGTCAAAAAGGGCCTAAGTTCATCTTCCAAGATTGGTCAAACCTAGAATTTCACCTTGAATCACATTCGGGGAAAGTTCTACATGACACTTATGTACAAGAATCAAGGTAAAGTCTCACCACATGCCACAAGACTTCTTTCATTAGTCTCACAATCAATTGGGGAAAATGATTTTTGACAAGCTATTCCGAGTTCATTACACACTCGTTTGTGAGTCAATCAAGCCAAAGCGAGAGTGTGCAAGTCATGACAAGAGAATATTTTTCCTCAAAAATTCATTTCCCTTCTTCCTTTTATTTTCAAAACAATTTGCCATGAGAATATTTTTTTGGTGGGCCCATTTCGAGACAAGCAACTACGGACTCGATTCTAAACTAAAACTTGGCATTTTCCCTTAAGAAAGTTACCTCTCAATCTATCTTAGGGAAATACCAACCCGATTTGACACAAAAACAAAAGAGAAGAAAAAGAAAATAATCAAAACTCTTGCTCCTTTGGAAAGAACCGTGGTATTAAGAAAACCCTCGGAGTTTATTTCTAAACTACTATTAACAGGGCGATATCTGAATTTTGCACTCATGATTCATTTTAAAATAAGCCTCGGCGTAGGCCTTTAGCACATTTTCAAAGCACGGGTAGAGATATAATGGAGCATGTAAGACCAACCCGGCAACACAATAAAAATCAAGCCTGGCGATGTCACAAATAAGCTCAAGGAGAAACAAAACATAAAAGAAAATCACAATCATCCAAATAATCTAGCAGAATAGAATGTCAACAGGGCCCGATAAGGCAATAAAAGCAAAAAACTGCTCGACAAGGGCAATAAAATTTCTCAAGCCCACTCACGGGCACCAATACAAGTAAGAATAAAATGTCTCAAGCCCACTCATGGGCACCAACACAAGTAAGTAAAGCCACCCCTCCCCATAAAAGAAGTGTTGCCCTCAATGCTCATAGTGCAATGGGAAAGAGGGTGGAACTCCCTGGAGAACTACTCATCATCATCATCATCCTCAGTAGCTACTTCCTCATCAGAGGGATTTTCACTCACATCATCACCCTGCTCTTGATCTTCATTATCGAACAATACCTCATCCTCATAGGCTGGAAATAAACCATCCATTAGTCCGGGAATGGAGCGAGGTGGAGGCAGGGTGGTTAGATCTGCTTCTACCACAGGCACTTTTCCTTTGCCCTTGCCCATGTCTTTATGGAAGATCTTGAGAGATTTCTCACACTCGTCCACATGTTTGCGCAGATTGGGAATGCTTTCCAATACATCCTTCATGGCCCCCCTAACTCCCCTTTCAATCAACTCTGGTAGTTCATTGGACAGCTTCCCCAATTGCCTCTCATGATTTTAATTCTTGTCAACCAGGTCTTGGAGGCTAATGTTAGACAGTGGCCCCCTGGGCACAGCGGCTGGAGGTGTGTGTGTTCCTAAAACAAGAAGAAATAGAGGAGAGGTCTGTATTTTGGCATCAGTATCATCATCCTCAACCTCCATTGACTCTTCTTCCCTACACCTTTTGAATCTAGGGGCATCCCAGTCAGTTTTCTTGTCAAGATACAATACACTAATGGCCGGAGTAGGAGTATCACAGACGAAGAAAGGAACACCGGCTTATACAGAAAGTTTGTTAATTAGCACCGAAAAGGGAAATGCATCACCACTCCTTCGAGATTTCCTCTTTATCACTAATGCAATGACCTCACCCACATTGATATGGTTTCCTACCATGATTTTAGCTAACAACATGGCTCTATCATGTGTTATCTTTTGGTCATTTTGATAAGGTATCAGACGGGAGTGCATAAAGTCATACCACACGCGTGCCTCAAAGTACAAAGTCAAGCAGGGAATTTCACCCCCCATAGTGGCCCAGGGATGTGTGTCAGAAGCAATGATGGAGGCAGCCCATTCGACAAGCTTACGCTTGAGAGGTAGCTTCTCCATGAGGTCAGGTACTGATTCAATTGGATTTCTCCAATAGATAGCATTGATTGCAGCTGGAGTGATCTTGACTTCTTTCCCCCAAACCGTAACCGAGTCCAATGCAGGGAATTTCTCACATCCCCCTTTGTGGCCTTTAGCATCCTGTGAGGCCTGATACGAGGCAAAAAACTCTCGGACTAACTCCTTGTAATAGGTTCTGGGCACTTTTTGAAATGGTTGCCACTAACGGTTGGCAAACTAAGTGGGAATGTTGGGTAGATTGTCCCCCACTGCATTCAGGTTGAAGTTTTGCTCCTCATTGAAGGTCCTGCCCCTATCACGATCATAGATCACTCTCATGCCTTCTATTCAGAACCGAAGCCTCTCCTCCTCGAAGACTTTGTCATGGGCAGATGTGACTTTCCTTTTACCTTTATCAATTGGCTTAGAGGAAGAGGGAGTTTTTGGCCTACGTGAGCTCCTCTCGGTATTACCTCTTTTAGAAGACATGTTCTGAATAGGAAGATTGTGAGCTAAAACAAAAACAAAACCTAAAAAGAAGTTAGCCAACTACAAAGGATGGAATGCAAAGGATTGGAAAAACAAAGTAGGTGAATGTCGGCTTGTGCGGACCACGTACGAAACGCACCAAAGAGAGTACGCGTCGCATATGCTATCGCACAAGCAGACAACATCCTACAGGGATTTTCCGTCGAGATGTGAAGCTGGTGTGATTCGCACCATCAGAATTGCGTGTCGCACCAAGCATCGCCCCTCAAATAAGTGGCCTGCCTTTTTCTTTTTAAAAATGGTGCGATGCCTTATGCAACTCGCACATCAAGATCTATGCATCTCATGCAAAGCGCACAAAGTCACAATTTTGAATTTGTAGTTCCTTGTGTCCTTGTGAATTCCACATGTGATTCGTAGAGCAAGATGTGCCGAAGCACCGGGCACCCGCAACAATCCAATCAATATTAACAATGGAGAACAAAGGATCACATGACCATAACTTCCGAGTACTCAAACTTTCCCGACTTCCATTGATATAAAGACAAATAAGAAAGGAACTCAACGGCTTCCCTTAAGATAGACGTTAACCCGTCTATCACTGGAAACATCAAGCCCTCGCTTGCGCATGGATATTCATAATATTAGCCACAATTAACCTCCTCCCCACACAAGGTCATACACCCCAAACATAATGCTAAACAAAAACCATGGGTATACATTCAGCGAAATCCAACCTCAAGAGTCAATTTTTAATCAAAACCTTATGACAAACGATGATTTACCCTTAAGAACGACGTCACCCAATCTATCATCGGGCCAAATCATTCGTTCATCACAAGTGGGTTACTCACACTTCACCCCAACACATAATTCAAGGCTAAAAATCACTAACAATCAACATGCATTACTAAAATTAAAGTTCTACCAAGTTGATACATAGCGATATCATCAATACAACTTAGGTTTGGGGACCTAAAATTTTTTGATCTCACCCAAAATCAACATGGAAATTCTACTAGGCATGCTTCACAATATGAGTTCCCAACCTTCATGAAAACAAGTATTTAACGTCAGGGAACTTACCACAAGTGAAGATTATGAAGGGGAGAATGAAAACTGAAGACTTTAGTTCCTCAATAATGGTAACCCATGAAACCTTCCCGGAGAATGACGGTGGCGATAATGGTGGAGTGGTGGAGATGGTTGAGTGAAAGAAGGAGAATATTTTGGGGGAGTTTGAGGGATTTGGAGAAGATTTTGGGAGAGAATTTTGGGATTTTGAGAGTAAAGATGGTGGAAGTAGAAGGAGAGAGGCGGTTTTAAAAGAAAAAGAAGAAGAAAAGTCGGTTGGGTTATCTTCGGGTCTGGTCGGTCAATGGGTTAGGTCAATTAAATTTCAAACTTACCATTGGTGCACCGCGACATGCGATTTGCACCAGCCAAGGTGCGGATCATATGGCATTTTGCACATGCCCCTTTTTCTCCTTTGGGTTTTCCAAGGCATCTGTTTCACCATGAGATGGAGGTGTGATGCGCACTTTGGCTTGTGCGGTCCGCATGGCCAATCGCATGTTACCCCTAAATTTCCAAATTTCTGAATTTCCTTTAGGCATCTGTTTCGTCATGATATAGGTTGTGCGACACGCACAATTTCTTGTATGGTCCATACTGCATGGCTCCTTTTTTCCTTTCTTTCCCTTATTCAATTTCTCCATCTATGCATTCCTACAAAAACACCAAAAACAACAAAATATAACCAAAAACAAATAAAGAAACTTGGATTGCCTCCCAAGCAGCACTTGATTTAATGTCGTGTCACAATGATACTACCTCAATCATCAATCATTCTTTGGTATGGCGATGGTGTCGCTAGGCAACGTCCCTTTCATCCTCGGGTTCATTTGGCTTGAGAGGTGGTTCACTTCGGCCTCAAGATGCTTGATTGAGGCTGAGTGGGAGCTCACAATTTGGTGAAGTGTTGAGACCTCACTCTTTAGCTGCTCACTCCCGTATTTTTGGTGTCCACCTTCTTAATAACCAAGGACAATATGTCCTCCAACTTGGAATGGCGGGAGTTGCTTGTGCCCAGTCGGTAGAGAGAGTCTTCCTTGTTCGGAGGGATAGAGGGATTCGAACTCTGGTGATTGAAACGATCACCATCCTTGTCTCCATCCCGCCAATTTCCATCTCTTTCTTTGTCTCGAATCCAACCTTGATTCTCCTCCATCGAGCGATAATACCCGAGATGAGAACTCGCTAACACAAAACACAGCTTTCCATCAACCACAATCATGAGCTCGTCATCACTAGCTTTGATTTCTGGTATACTCACTGCATTCACTGACTTAGCACCGCCAACTCCCATCACATGCTTAGCCATCAAGTCAATTTGAGTCATCATTTTGGCCATTGTCTTATCTCGCTCTTCCTCTTTTTTCCTTATTTCATTGATCAAGATGGATGAGGGTCCTCCTGAAGTTGGCACATTCACTTCTCTTGTATGCCAAGCTTGATTGGTCTTTGTCATTCGCTCTAACAAAGTCGAGGCTATGGGAAACTCTAAGTCCATAAAGGTACCACCTCAAAGATTGTCAGCCACCGATTTGTTCATAGATTTCAATGATTGATAGAAGCTTTGTAGCAGCACATTGTTTGACAACTCATGATTTGGACACAGGAGAAGCTTCTTTTTGAATCTTAGCCAAACTTCATGAAGAGGCTCATCCAGGAGTTGCCTAAAGTTGGTAAACTCATCTTTTAGCTTCATCATTCGGGATGGAGGAAAGAATCTTGAGGTAAATGCCTCAACCAACTCGGCCCAAGCTGTGATAGAGTCATCCGATAATTCTTCCAACCACGCCGTGGTTTCCCCTGTCAAGGAGAAAAGGAAATAGGTGCAATCGGATGGACTCTTGGGAGATATGTTGAAAGATGAATGGTTGGCAAATCTCCACAAAATTCTAGATATGTCGGTTGGCATCTTCATGTGTTGCTCTACCAAATAGACCTTTCATTTGGATTAAGTGTAGCATGGTACTAGTCACATAAAAAATAGCATTTCCCACCGTTGGGGGTAGGGCATTGTACCTACACCCCCTTACATCATAGGCTCAGCCTCATCGGCTTTCATGAAACGGTCAACACTCTCGTTGTCGTCGGCTTCGTTCATATGCTAGCCTCCTTAATCACAACACAAACAACACAAATTAAAATAAACAAGTACTCTCAAGGTGATTTCTAAACAACAATCAAAAATAGTTGTCAACTCAAGTCCCTGTCAACAGTGCCATTTTTTATGAACGCTCAAATCGTGCTCTCCAATTATGAGGCCACAGTGATCGTACAGCAAAACAATATTTATAAACCCAATGAGTGTAGGGGTTGTACCCAAGGGACTTGGGGTAGCCAAATTTCGATTGTAATGAATTGAATTCAAGCTGAGAGTAATTGCCCAATACAAAAAGTAAAAGGATGAGGGGGAATTGGGAAAGTTGTCACTACGATCGCAATTCAATTTAAAAGCAAGAAACTAAATGCGGGTGTGCCAAGTAATTTAGATGACTAGGGGTGCATATCTGATGGGGCATGATTATGGGATAGGGAGATCATCAATTCACTTCTATTCTCACTTATTGGAATAAGTAGCATTGGTCATAGGTGTGGAATTCTTATCTCTCGATCAACATCCATATTTCCGATAATTTCGGGTAGAACATCATTGGTTTGATTAACATTCAACCAACATATTCTTGGGGAGGTCACACTATCTCTAGCTTAGACCCTTAAATAGAAGATTCCTATGATAAGAGTTATTTCTAGCCTCAAATCTAGATAGATTCCCAAGTACCCACTAGCAATTTCACATCCACAACCATGAAATTCTCTTTCAAGCAATCACATAGTCAAGTAATGTAAATTAATGTTTGTAACCACCAATTTTAGGATTAAAACATGGTGAAATTACTAAACCCATATCAAATAAGCAATTATAGAGATGAATTAACAACACCCACACCCATTAGCTAAGCACCCATCATCAATACACCCCTAGACTAGAGAATTTAGCCAGTCATAGTAAGAGAAGAAGAGATACCATCTGGGTAATTCAAAATCTCTTCCATTATAGCTGAATCTCAAGTTCTAGAATTAATTTGGGCATACAAATTGTTAACCAAGAGATTTGGTTTGAAACCTCCTCTTTATAGAGGTGGAAAATTATTTACAAAGCTCCAAGATCTTTAAAATATTCAGAATGATAAAAATTATTTACAATTGTGCCTGAAAAAGCCTTCTATAGTTTCCTAAAATGTCACTAAAAATTAGTACAAAAATACCCTTCGAGCGGTGTGCGACGCGACGTGCGATTCGCACGTTGTGATGTGCGCGTCGCACACTACCTCCGATTGAACCAGTGACTTTAGCTAGAATTGGGAGCTCCATTCAAAGGGGGTGAGATTTGAACCTCAGGATGTGCCCATCGCACAGCGACCGCACCTCGTGACAGACTCTTCAGTGACTTTATGCTCTTGTGTGGAGGAGGTGCGGTTCGCACCTCCTGTCAGATTCTTCAGCCTTTCAAACACTTCATACTTCACTCTATTTGAGCTCTTTTTTTGGTCCATTTCCTTGTTTATCATAATCTATTAAAAGTACCTGCATAGACATCAATAAAGGCCATAAGAACCTCTAAATCTATTCAAAATATAGCAATAATTCATGAATATGGGCTCAATAAGTTGGTATATTACCGACCTATCAACATCCTCTACCTGTATAACTAGTAGTGGCTCTTTCTTTTTCTTTTGATTACATTTGTAGACTCTAGGGAGTACAAAGTATTATGAAAGATAAAAGCTAGGCAGTGGTCTTGTTCAAGAGAAGTTGCATGAATTCCTTCTCTTCGATTGGTGTTTCTATAGGTTTATTGTTGCTCTAATAAAGGAAAACCCAAGGGGCTTCTGATCAATCAAGGATTCTGATATTCTTTGATTGATTGTTTTCAATCAATCATGTCCACATCAGATGTGTCCATGATTCTTTTTCTATTCTAGTTTGATTTTCTTCAGTCAATCATGTCCATATCAGATATGTCCATGATTCTTCTTTCTGTTTTGGTTCTCCTTGCTTGTGGCTTTCTTTACTGTCTGGAGAGTCTTGCAGTTGGCCTTCATTGTGTACTTTATATCTTCTCCTTGATTTTGGGATCATGATTTTCTTCCTTCCTTGTATGATGGATATCTTCTTATGATTTTTCTAGATTTCCTTCCCTTTGATTTTGGGATCATGATTTGCTTAAATCATGAGGTACTTGATATTCTTGCCTTCTGTGCACTCCTTGATTATGCTCCATTTGTTCATTGTTTTCTTTTTGCCTACAATATAGTGAACAGTTAGTCTTGTCATTATTAAAACAAAATCCAAGGAGGCTAACAAAAGGGGCATTGCAGATTTTATGGCTAAGTGTCCCAACTGTCAGCAGGTTAAAGTGGAACATTAGAAACTAGGAGGTGTGAGCCAGGAGATTAGCATTCCTACTTGGAAGTAGAAGTGATCAACATGGATTTCATTATGGGTTTACTCTGTACTCACAAAAAGCACAGCTTCATTTGGGTGATAGTGGATAGAGTTACTAAATCAGCTCACTTCTTGGCTCTTAAGACTACAAATTCAGCAAAGGACTATGCCAGACTCTACATCAGCAAGATAGTCAGGTTGCATGGGGTTCCCTTGTCTATCATCTCAGATAGGGGTCCTTAGTTTACATCTCATTTTTGGAGATCATTTCAGAAAGGTCTTGGTACTCAGGTGAATCTCAATACAGCATTTCATCCGTAGATGGATGGTCAGGCAGAGCGTACTATTCAGACCTTAGAGGACATATTGAGATCTTTCGTGATCAATTTCAAGGGTAGTTGGGATTATCACCTACCTCTCATAGAGTTCACCTATAATAACCACTTCTATTCCAGTATTCAGATGGCCCCATATGAGGCACTATATGGGCGTAGGTACAGGTCACCAGTTGGTTGGCTCGAAGTAGGTGAAGCAGCGTTGGTTGGGAACGATTTAGTTCATGAGGCTATGGAGAAAGTTCACCTCATCATAGGAAGATTAAAAATAGCTCATAGTCATTAGAAGTCTTATGCAGATGTGAGGAGAAGGGACTTAGAGTTTGAGATCGATGATTGGGTCTTCCTGAAAGTATCACCCATGAAGAGGGTGATGAGATTTGGCAAGAAAGGAAAGCTCAGTCCCAGATATGTAGGTCCTTACAGAATCCTAAAAAGGGTTGGTAGTGTGGCTTATGAGTTAGAGTTGCCAGCAGAACTAGCAGCAATTCATCCTGTCTTTCACATTTCTCTTTGGAAGAAGTGTGTGGGTGACACGGCATCGATAGTACCTTTAGAGAGTGTGCCTGTGAAGGATAGCCTCACCTATGAGGAGGTTTCAGTAGAGATTCTTTACCGTCAGGTTTGTAGGTTAATAAACAAGTAAGTCGCTTCAGTAAAAGTTTTGTGGAGGAATCAGTACGTAGACGGAGCTACTTGGGAAGCAGAAGCAGCCATGATGGCCAAGTACCCTCATCTCTTTCCCTCTGATTCAGTTTCAGCTTGAGGTAATAGTTCCTCTCCAGTGTCTCAGTTTACTCTTGTCTAATTCAGTCTCAGTATATTGTTTCCCTCAGTTATCCTTGCATTTCAGCACGTTTTTATGTCCATGGAACTCAACTCAATTAGATATCAGCTTTTAGTATTCAGTTGGTAGGAATTGTAGCTCTTTTCCTCTAAACTCAGCTTGTCTAGTCTTCATTCGAGGATGAATGATCCCAAGGGGGAAATATTGTAACACCCCAGGATATGAACCAGCTACTGGACTGTACTCAGCAAAAAAATCCAGAAAACAAAATTCAAGTTTCCAGGAACCACGATTAAGAACACGGACCCTAGTATGGAACCACGGTCCGTTGTCTTGATCATAATTCCCATTTCCAGTAGACCCAGAGTTGATTCCCTAGGGACCATGAGTCAAATAACGGGCCGTAGTCTAAGACCAAGAACCATCATTTGACTCGTGGATCCAAATACCAGAGGAGTACAAATTTCCTCGCTCTGAACCACAGACAGGATCACGAACTATAGTTTAGAACCACGATTCATCTTGTCACTCATGGTTCCCCTTAATCAGAGGACCATAATTTCAAGCCCAGAAACCACGAGTCAGACTATGGACCATACATTAGAATAATGGTCCATCTTTTAACTCATGGAATCCTTAGACCAAAAGACCCTCATCCAGAGTCCCAGGAACCACGAACCACACGATGAACCATCATTCAGAACCACGATCCATCCTGTGCAGTCATGGTTTCCTCAGATCATAGAACCCCCAAGACTCCTGGATAGGACCATGACTCAGTTGAAGGTCCGTCATCCAGGATTATGGTCCGTCAACCAAGCCATGATCCCTGAGTCGCAATTTTTAGCAGAGTTCTTTTAAATTCCACAGGGGTATTCTGAACATTTCCATCCTCTTTTAAGGCCTAAGATATGATGTTTTGGTTATTCTAAGCCTAATTAATTAGTCAAAAGCTACCTAAATCATCTATCCCCCTAAAATCATCAGACTTAGAAAGAAAAGAAACAAAAGAGGTGACAGTTTTCTCTCAAAAACTAGCAGGAGGTCTTCTTCAAGCTCAGCCCTAAACCCAAGGATTTCCTCCATAGTTTCTTCTCCAGGTATGTTGGATTTCACTAGTGGGTTCCTTTCACCCATTAGGTCCCTAGATTTAAGTCAGTTCTTCAGTTCTCCATGAAATATATAGACCTAGGGTTCCTAAATCTTAGGGATTCCTTTAAATTCAGATGCTATTGCTTAAGTGCTATTAGATATATGTTTCTTAGAGAATTAGTATAGTCACCCTAGCTTGTATTGAAATTCAGTATTCATAATCTATACTTACTAGGCAGACAATTCGGACAACCATGTTTCAGAATAGAATGCTATCATGTTTTCAATATATATGTATGTTTCATTCTTAGATAACTATCAGTATATGAGCTATCCAGTACTTCAGCTTGCATTTCATCGCTTACATTCAGTTGGGAGTAAACTTAGTACCGAGCGGATGACGGGATAAAGGCTTAGCTGTCAGATTAGGCTAAGACATTTAGTAGCAGTCCCTAAGTACCAGAACTATGTTGCCACCATAGGTATAGAAGGGGGTCAGTTGCCAGATTAGGTTGGTCACCCTTGTCCCTTGCGGACATCAGTTAGTGGATCCACGTCAGACTTGTTGGTACCGTTAGCAAGGTATAAACACCCTTCTATCCAGGGTTACAGGTTGGCCCCATAGTTAGCTCAGCTTGGGGTATGTGGTTGATAGTATCTCCCACATTTAGATTCATGTTGCATTAACCATGTACTCGATATATATTTCAGTTATTCAGTTTAGCATATCATATTCTATGTTTATGTTAGCACTTGGTCATTGTTTCCCACTTATTATCCAGTTTATACTTCAGTATGTACTTCCATATTCAGTTTTATGTTGTTCAGTTTAGCCCATATCTTGCATGCTCAGTACATTCAAAGTACTGACGCATACTTTTGTGCTACATCATTTCATGATGTAGGTTCAGGCACTCATCATCTAGACCTTGCTTAGCTCGATTTCTAGTCCTTACTCAGCAACTTCAGTGGTGAGTCCTCATAGCTCAAGGATAATAGACATGCTTTCATCTTTCAATTTTACTTTTCAGTTTTTATATTAATAGAGTTAGCTGGGGGCATGTCCCAGCAACTCATATCAGTTTGAGGCTTTCAGACATAGACTAGCTTTATCTAATTAGTTGTTAGCATTGTTTTCAGTCATCACTATACTCTATATATATATTTATATATTCAGACATGTTTGGGGCTCATTCCTACTTCAGATATCAAATTGTTTTCAATTTCCATGCAGCATATATTTTTAACTAAGATTCTACAGATTTTCCAGACCATGGGTTAGCTTGGGGTCACTTGTGACACTAAGAACTGTGTTATGTCTTGGGGTAGCCTTGGAGCATGACACCGAGTGAGCCAAGCTCATTTTGGATGTTCGGTTAGTTTTAGATAGTGTTAACTTAGGTCAATATTCCTCCAAAATAACCTCGTATGGAAGTTTTATCGATTATGTTGATTTTGGAATATCGTTTCCACTCTAATAGCATTATAAGTTTTTGAATAACGAATTCTAATTGTGCCCGAAATGCCTCGTAGAAGTTTAGGTTTTTGCTGGTTTTTACTGTAGGTCGGGCCTTCAGTGCCAATAGCGCCCTTCTGGCGCGATGGCATCGAGGTTCCTGGACTTACCTCGTGTGCGATGGTGTTGTTTTAGCACCAATGGCGCTGCCCTGCAGCCAACAGCTATAAATTCCTTTCCCCTTCATTTTCCAGCATTGTTCTTATATTTTCTTAACTCCAATTCAATAATTCTCTCTACCAAATTTCTCTCATCAGTTCATATCCTTGGGGAATCCATTTAGTTGTGAGATGTTATCTCTTTCTTGTCCTTGGTAAGTTCCTTCATCTCCCAAAGTTGTTTTTTCCTCATTGTTGCAAATCCCCATTGTTGATGATTCCTAAAGCTTGGAATTTCTTGAAAAACTGCCCTCTTGAGCTTTGCATGTTCGTGGGTTCAGAGGTTTCCCTTCCTTATCTTGTTCCTCTCATTGTGATAAGTAACTTTTGATTAATTTCCGAATTTATTTCTTGAACTTTTCCATCTTTAAATCCTTACTTGAACGGGCTATTTTGAGCCCCTTCTCTTGGCTAAATCTACTCATTTTTGGAGCACACACTCTTTGGATTATTATAATCCTTGTACTCATTCTCATTTCTGGTTTCGGATTGTGAGCCTCGCGGGCTTGCTTTTGACTCAAATTTCAACCTGGCTATTATTACAGAATTATGGGTATCGTTCATCTCATTTTGATGCCTAGATTATTGTGTTGATAGTGGTTTCATGAATTAGATCTTCTCAAAGTAGTTCAAGCTTGGACAAAGTTGTTCCCGCAGCTAGTCATCTGATGACAGGTAGGTTATGGTTTTCCCTATCTAGACTCTGTGTATATAGACTATAACTTCACTAATTAGTATCCTTGGGTGGGTTGTTATAGGCTGGTACCCTCAGACCTTATCCACCTTTTTATCTGTTTATCTCATGAGTTATTTGTAGTATTTGTGTAGTATTGTAAATTTCCCTTGTGGTCCTGTGAGGCCTTATATTGACTTTGGAACATAGACAATGGGATATTTGGGAATGTCCATGAGTCCCAAATATCACGACTTTAATTTAGGCTAGCTATCTGTGTTGTAGAGTTGTTTGTGCCTGTACAGGGCCGATAGGAATGTTTGTGAGCCACGTTGGGCTAACTTTATTTTCTGCTAGTATATCATTCATGAAAAAGAATTTTTTTGCATCTTTTACCACTATTTTGGCTTCGGGCCTACTATCACCAATTTTCTAAACTTTACATGACCTCGAGGAACTATTTTTTATATAAATGATGATAAAATAAGTTTTGGTATTGACTGGTGGATTTTCTCAAGATTAAAGTTATAATATGCTGATTTTCTCACTGATTTATTACTGATACTAGACTCGGCTATGTCAGAGTGCTAGACATGTTTTATGATGGTTTTAGACCCAGATATACTTTGTGCACCCTTTGAGAGGGTTTTCAAGATTACTACTACTGATTTAGACCCGGGTCAAAATCGGGCATGTACTACGAGGTTACGATTATTGAGTTACACTTTGAGGTTCATGGTTTTTAATATATGGTCTAAAAATAGACCTCCATGGACCCTGCCATTCCTGGGCCATAGGTTATGGGCTGATGCAGCATGCCAGGAGGAGAGGTGTACGGCATAGTAGAGGTAGCGGGAAGAGCCTTCTATGGATCCTGCCTCTATTAGGCCTTATAGGTATCGGAGGGGGTAACATATGGCACTATTATCACAATAGATTCATCATACATTATCATGCATATTGTGATCTGATTCCACCCTTGTTTGTTGTGTGCTCAATGTACGCTCCGATTGTATGAGCGGCCAGAGGGTTTGTTTTCACTTAATTAGGTTCCTTGATGTATGTGCAGCCATTGGGACTGTAGGTAGATTATATTTCTCCATTCATTTCTTAGAGCTTGTTATAACCTTTGGTACTGGTTGGATTAGTGGTTGTAGCCTGTTGAGGCACCGACTTGGGGATTTAATTATTGAAATGCTAGTGGGACTAGTATTGTTGAGGTTCTAATTGTGTAGGCTTCTGAGAGGTTATGGGGTATTGAATTCTATTCCTTGTCATGGTTTTTGTTAGCGGATTTGGGTACTTATGGTTTAGTTATCCCATCTTAGGGCTATACTTGAGAATGTGTTGTACGTCTTTTTTTTATCTTGAATTTGATGTCTTAAGCATGTTTTGTTAGTATGTGATTACTAGTTTGATTGATGGCTTGCTTTCCTTCCTTCCCTATATTTTTTAGGTTACTGGTATATCACCCATCTATTTAAACTCTCATTTATATATACTGTTGTTGCAAGGATCCCAGGTGCATCATTCTTCCTTCTTTCACCTGTGTTTCTGTGTATGTATATCTTCTGTGCTAGCATGTTGTACTTGTAACTCTTGGTTGATTACTCTTTGTGCTAGTTCCTTGTGCTTTCTTCTTATTTTCCGTGACTGTTTCCTTGTATTCTACTTATTAGTGCTTTTACATTTTATATTCACTCAGTTGGCCGATGATGCCTACTGGGTATCCTTTGCTTAGCAATTGGTGCTCATACTACACTTTTGCATCTTTCTGGTGAAGATATTAGTTGAGCTTTCATTGTTGATCGCGTGAAGACTCATGAAGCTTCGGTATATTTGAGACTAGCTTGAGCGCCTGACTACCAGGGCTTGACCATATCTCATCTTTTGTACTATTACTCGTTGTATATTCGAAGACAGTTGTACTTATCATTTTATTACTTCTAGCACTTGTATTCTATTAGAAGCTTTTGTACTATCGATACCAAGTCTTTGGGTCTGTGTAGTGTTCTTATTTATGTATATATTCAGGTTATTTCTTCTGCTTTGTCTATCTTTGTATTCTACTTCCACTTATTTCTGCTTGTTGTGCATATAGGTTAGGTATTAGCTCATTACTAACTGTTCTGGGCTACGGGAATTGGTTCTCTTACAAGACATTACAAGTGCTATCATGACTTGAGAAATTGAGTCATGACAGCTTGGTATCAGAGCCTAGGTTCACCGGTGTCATGGTACAGAAGCAAGTGTATGAGTAGAGTCTCACAGATCGATACGATGATGTTTGTATCCTATCTGCGGGAGGCTACATGGAATTGTTAGGAAATTTTCCATCTTCTTATCTCCTTATCATGCGTTCCTGGCTCTATTAACTCTTAAAACTTTAGTTGTTTCATTCCTTTTCAGATGCCTAAGATGAGTGCGACCGTGGGTGGTATTGAGGCTTCGGTACCTGTTGCTTCAGTGCTTCCGTCAGCCCCAGGACTTCAGAGTAAGACTGGATTGCATCAGATAGGAGGTGTGGGGTTAGCCTAGCCTCCGATAGGGTTTCAGGATACCCCAGTTCTTTAAAACATTGTGGTTAGGACTCTGAGTCCTTTGGTGGGTGTTTCAGTGCCTCAAGATGGGATAGTACCTAATTCTTTGAGCAGTGCTTCAGTTAGAGTTGGATTTCCAGTTCTTCAGCAGGGTAGTATGTCGATGTTAGAGTATGAGGCAAGATTTCATGATATGGTTAAATATACTGCCAGGACTACGCCTTCAGAGTTTAATAGGGTTCAGAGCTTTATTGGAGGTTTGATTTCACCAATCCGTTTAGTGACCCAACACCTGGTTACAGTTGGGGTGACCTTTTTCATGTAGTAGATAATGATTGGGCTATTGAGGATTTACATCGTGAGGCATATGGAGGTAGTAGTAAGAAGCGTCATTGTTAGGACAGTTTCTGAGGTTCTCAAACTAGAGGTAGGGGATTGTCTGCCAGGGATCAGTTCCATTGCTTCTTATCTAGCAAACCAATTTTAGTTGCTCTATGAGTTCTATTGGATGATTGTGTAGGGCATGTTGAGCAGAGTAGTCAGGGTACTAGTCAGATTCTTTGAGTTTTGCATTCAGAATATGTAGACTGTGGTGGCTGGTCAGGTTTAGCGAGATCTTCCTGTCGGGCTTTACCTAATGGGATTTTCTTCTAGTGTAGTGTGTGTGGGCACTTTTCTAGGGATTGTCCCACGATCCCACCTTTCAGCCAACAGGGTCAGCAGGTGTTATCTCCTAGGGATCCAGTACCACCAGCTAGATGTGGAGTGCAGGGTAGTAGGGGTGGTCCCCAGGCAGCGAGAGCTAGTGTGCAGGATTGTAAAAGTGGTCCTCAGATGGTTAGAGGTGGCTGTCAGCTAGGCGGTTTAGGTATCCATCCAGAGTTGACCGCCACCATGCATCGGGGCAAGACTTTCTTGGGTTGTTACGATTGTGGAGTGGTTAGTCACTATCTTAGAGATTGTCCCTGGTGAGGGATGATTGAGCCTTCAGCTTTGACTACTCAGACCAGAGTTAGATCCCATCAGTCTGATGCGTTGTTACTCCAGGTATGACTCTATTTATCTTTAGCTGGTGATAGCATTGCTCGCATTGTGATTCTCCCCTTTCCATGTATTTGCTTATGTGCCTTCTTATTTTTACTTGTTTAGTTGTGCTGTTGTTTGAGCTTGTAGTTTTATTCATGTGTTTCTCGGTAGATTATTTATTTTTAGCAGTGGATGGGGTAAGTTATCCTTGAGAGGTGTCTTCCGGAGGTTGTAGCTCATTGGTAGGTTTTGTTAAGCTCACATCATCTTCATTGTAGTTCTGGTCTTGGTTGGGTATTCCTTTCTAGCGGTCCTCGATGGTTGTTGCCTAGACCATTATCTAGCGTGGCTAGAGATCCTTGTGTTGGTTCGATGCAATACTAATGGTAGTGCCAAAGTTTGAGGCCCTGTCTTAAGTCGAGTGGTGGTGGTTATGCTGGTGAGCAGTGGTTAGTTTTATTTTTTTGAGTGAGTTGAATCGACCTTCCTTAGTTGTTTTATTTAGTAAGTTAGCAGGTTTGGGTTGCTTCCGTGCTTTCCTTCTGTTCTAAGTCAGGTTGAGTTGCTTTCTTGCTCTCTCCAATTCTGGTTGATAGGATCAAGTTTGATTATGGCATCGTGATCGAGTGTTTGGTTATAGCAGTTCTGGATAATATTGATCGTAGCATCGTGGTTGAGGTTGACTGTGTAATTGTGGCATTATGGGTTGGTTTTGACTATAGTATTTTGGTGGAGTTAGGCATTCAGCCTACCCCAATTCCATTGTGTCAAGTGTTGCCGGTAAGAGTTGTGGGAGCTAAGGGAATAACTACAGGTTGTATTTGAGAGAGAGCCTGTTGGGTTTGGTGTTTCCTTGGAAAGGGTTTTATTGGGTTTGCTAAGAAAGGTGGTGACTCCTCATGTGTATATATGTGTTCTAGTAGCTGACTGAGGTGATTATTGAGGGTTTGCTTGGGCTTGTGTGTTGATGACTGACATCGACCAAGTGCAGATTATGGTACCATTTTCTTTGATAGACTCGAGGTCAAAATACCTTCTAGTATGAGATTGAGGTAGTGGTCATTTCCAGTACTACCTTTGGGGACTCGTTGCATCAGTTGTGATTTTCTTGTTGTTCGTTGAATGATCCAAGTTTCATTAGCATCTACGGATGGGCAAATTATGGATACAGGGCCTAGTTGGCTCCATTCCTACTAGTGTTCTTCGATGGCGTATTAGTCTACTCGTGGGTTTGACAGGATCATTGATTGGTAAAATTGGTGATGGACTTCAAAATCATGGCTTAGCAGACTACTTTGGATAGTTCGAGGAAGTTTCCCCTTTGGTTATCGCATCCTTGTGCTGGGAGGTAGTGGGTGCGGGCAACCTAGCTTCTTTATTTTTATTTCGGAATGGTTTTGAGCCCAGTGGGTGAGATTGAAGGTTTATGAAAAAATTTGATAGCTAGATGGCGACCTTGGGCATTATGCACCTTTCTTTTGCTGACGGAGTGTTTGTCTTGATATTCGCAGCATGGTGGACTTCCTTCTGAGTTGAGACTAGTAAGGTGATCTTATATCCAAATGGTGTTTGAGTAATTGAAGCAGTAGCGGTACTTCTAGAGCTTGGAGCTTGATCATTGGTTACAGACTTTGTGTTAGGCTTACCACACTCCTTGCAGGGTCTTGGTTTTAGTTTAGGTCTTGGGGGCAGGTTGCTCTGGTTTGTTTGGTTTTGTTTGATTCAGACTTGGCATGGTTCAGCGAGGTTGAGTTTGTTCTATAGTCATAAGGTTCTTCATTAACACATGGCATTTATGCATGCTTTTCGTAACTCTGGTGTGCAAGATTTAGTTGGGTTCGGATGGGTTGCTCAGTTAGGTTTAGTTATTAAGTTTGATATTGGAAAAAATGTTCGTTCGTTGGTGGATGGTCAGCCGAGGTAGGTAGCTCTAGTTTTCGAGAATATGCAACAGGATGTTATCTTAAATGGCAAAGGCTAGTAGACTATAACTTAGCTGGGAAAGAGTTGAGTATAAAGGGTAACTTCGTTCGTGGTGGAGTATAAGCGGGAACCATGGACCTCTGGGGTGTCAGTTGATATTTCGAGGATGGTTTGAGTGTTTGACATATATGAAGTTTTATGATTATGGTGCAACAAGATTTGCGTAAGAATAAAGGGTTTTGCAGATCAGCGGGTCCATGAGTTAGAGTTTTGGGTTGATGTCTTTTCTGGAAACTTAGTTGTAGTTTTGAGGATCTGAGTTATCTGTGTCGATCGCCTTGCTTCTCTGGTCTTGGTGTTGTGTCGGTGCCTTCCGATTGTGATTCTTGAGGATTCAGTTTGGGTTGGCAGACCCCTGAAATTTTGGAGTTTAAGTTTGGAATCTAGCTTGGCTAGTATGAGGTTAAGTCTTGGTTGCTTCTGTTGGTTTTGTTATGTCGGATGTCATACGATCGCGGAGGCTACCCAGGTTTTCAAGAGAGTGGTGCTGGCTTTGTATCTGCTTTTCTTAAATCTCTAGTCTATCCTTCTTTCCTGACTTTCGAGGACGAAAATGTTTTTAGTAGTGGATGATGTAATGACCCTTTCGGTCATTCTCATATTTTTGCCCTTCTTGTACTGTTAGAGCTTGCCTGTAGCGACTTTAAGTCAATTATGACTTGATGGGACTGGTAGTTTAGTGCTCGGGCCATCTGTTTGGTCTTTCTAGCTGTTTCCTTGTTTTAGAGCTTAAACTTTGGAAATCGTTGACTTCGACCAACATTCTTAGCTATCGTGCTTGGAATCAAATTCCGACAGTTCCGTTAGCTCCAGAGCATGAACTTTGGTCTAGTTGGATCGTTGGTCGAGATCCGGGAGCTATTCAACTTGGAAATCTCTGTCGTTCTGTGTTTTCAGGCCAGTTAGGCTTGTTTGGTTGACTTTGGTTAGCATTTAGAGAAGACGGGCTCGGATGGAAATTCCATCAGCGTTGTTAGCTCTGAAATGTCAAGTTTAGGCTAAAGGGACCATTAGTTTGGGTCCCGGGTGAGCCAGGCTCATTTTGGATGTTCAGTTGGTTTTAGCTAGTGTTGACTTGGGTCAACATTCCTCCAAAACAACCTCGTGTGGAAGTTTCGTCAATTTCATTGAGTCCAAAATGTCTTTTCAACTCTAATAGCATTATTGGTTTCCGATTGTGCCGGGAATACCCCATAGAAGTTTGGGTTTTTGCTAGTTTTTGTTACAGCCCGGGCCTTCAGCGCCAATGGCGCTCAGGCAGTGTGATCGCGCTAGCCTGTGCGTGCCATTAGCACTGATGGCACCGGTCCAGTATAATAGTGCTATAGCACCCGCCCGCGTGCCTGCACGATGGCGCCTTTTTAGCGCCAATGGCGCTGCCCTGTGGGCAGCAGCTATAAATTCCTTTCCCCTTTGTTTTTCCATCATTGTTCGTATATTTTCCCAACTCCAATTTTATAATTATCTCTACAAAATTGCTCCCATCAGTTCGTAGCCTTGGGGAATCCATTTAGTTGTGAGATGTTAGCTCTTCCTTGTCCTTGGTAAGTTCCTTCTTCTCCCAAAGTTTCTTCTTCCCCATGGTTGCAAATCCCCATTGTTAATGTTTCCTAAAGCTTAGAATTTCTTGTAGAAACTGCCCTCTTGAGCTTTGCATGTTCGTGGGTTCGGAGGTTTCCCTTCCTTAGCTTGTTCCTCTCGTTGTGGTAAGTAACTTTTGATTAATTTCTGAATTTATTTCTTGAGTTTTTCCATCTTTAAATCCTTACTTGAGCGGGCTATTTTGAGCCCCTTCTCTTGGCTAAATCTGCTCATTTTTAGAGCACACACTCTTTGGATTGTTATGATCCTCGTGCTCCTTCCCATTTCTGATTTCGAGTTGTGAGCCTCGCTGGCCCACTTTTGACTCAAATTTCGACCCGGCTATTATTATAGCATTATGGGAATCGTTAGTCTTATTTTGATGCCTAGATTATTGTGTTGATAGTGGTTTCGAGAATTGGAGCTTTTCAAACCAGTTCGAGCTTGGACGAAGCTGTTCCCGCGGCTAGTCGTCAGATGACAGGTAGGTTATGATTTCCCCTATCTAGACTCTGCGTATATAGAGTATAAATGCACTAATTAGTATCCTTGAGTGGGTTGTTATAGGTTGGTATCCTCAGACCTTGTCCGCCTTTTTGTCCATTTATCTCATGCATTATTTGTAGTATTCGTGTAGTATATTGTATATTACCCTTATGGTCCTGTGCGGCCTTGTATTGACTCTGGAACATAGACGGTGGGATATTTAGGAATGTTCGTGAGTCCCAGACATCGTGACCTTACTTTAGGCTGGCTATCTGTGTTGTAGAGTTGTTTGTGCCTGTGCAGGGCCGATAGGAATGTTTGTGAGCCATGTTGGGCTAACTTTATTGTCTGCGAGCATATCATTCATGAAAAAGGATTTTTCAGCATGTTTTACCACTATTTTGGATTCGGGCCTACTATCACCAATTTTCTAAACTTTGCATGGCCTCGAGGGGCTATTTTCGGTATAAATGATGATAAAATGAGTTTTGGTATTGACTGGTGTATTTTCTCGATATTAAAGTGGTACTACACTGATTTTCTCACTGATTTATTATTGATACTAGACTCGGCTATGCTGCAGTGCTACACATGTTTTACGATAGTTTTAGACCCGGATATACTTTGCGCACTCTTTGAGAGGGTTTTTGAGATTACAACTACTGATTTAGACCCGGGTCAAAGCCGGGCATGTACTACGAGGTTACGGTTATTGAGTTAAACTTTGAGGTTCACGGATTTTAGTATGTGATCTACAAGTAGACCTTCATGGACCCTGCCATTCCTGGGCCACAGGTTACGGACCGACACAGCGTGCTAGAAGGAGGGGTGTACGGTGTAGCAGAGGTACACGGGAAGAGTTTTTCATGGATCCTTCCTCTATTGGGCCTTATAGGTACTGGAAGGGGTAACATACGGCACTATTATCACACTCACAATCATCATACATCATCATGCATATTGTGATCCGATTCCACCCTCGTTTGTTATGTGCTCAGTGTACACTCTGATTGTATGGGCGGTCGAATGGTTTGTTTTCACTTGATTGTGTTCCTCGATTGTATGGGCGGCCGTTAGGACTGTAGGTAGATTATATTTCTCAATTTATTTCTTAGAGCTTGTTATAACCTTTTGTACTGGTTGGATTAGTGGTTTTAGCTTGTCGAGGCACCGGCTTGGGACTTTAATTATTGAAAGGCTAGTGGGACTGGCATTTTTGAGGTTCTCATTGTGTATCCTTTTGAGTGGTTGTGGGGTTTTGAATTCTATTCCTTGTCGTGGTTTTTGTTAGCGGATCTAGGTACTTGTGGTTTAGTTATCCCATCCTAGGTTTGTACTTGAGAATCTGTTGTACGTTTTTTCTTATCTTGAATTGATGTCTTAAGATATTTTGTTAGTATGTGATTACTAGATTAATTGTTGGTTTGCTTTCCTTCCTTCCCTGTATTTTTGAGGTTACCCGTATACCGCCCATCTCTTTAAACTCTCTTTTATATATACTGTTGTTGCAAGGATCCCAGGTGCATCCTTCTTCCTTATTTTACCTGTGTTTCTGTGTATGTATATCTTCTGTGCTAGCATGTTGTACTTGTAACTCTTGATTGATTACTCTTTGTGCTAGTTCCTTGTGCTTCCTCCTTGTTTTTCATGACTATTTTCTTGTATTCTGCTTATTAGTGCTTTTATATTTTATATGTGCTCAGTTGGCTGATGATGCCTACTGGGTGCCTGTTGCTTAGCAATTGGTGCTCATACTATATTTCTGCATCTTTCTAGTGCAGATATTAGTTGAGCTTTCACCATTGATCGTGTGGAGACTCGTGCAGCTTCTGGATATTTGAGACTAGGGTGAGTGTCTGACGATCGGGGCTAGACCATATCTCATCTTTTGTACTGTTACTCTTTGTATATTCGGAGATGGTTGTACTTATCATTTTGTTACTTATAGCACTCGTATTCTATTAGAAGCTTTTGTACTATCGAGACCAAGTCTTGGGGTTAGTGTAGTGTTCTTGTTTATGTATATATTCAGGTTATTGCTTCTACTTTGTCTATCTTTATATTCTACTTCCGCTTATTTCTGCTTGTTGTGTGTATTGGTTAGGTAGTAGCCCATTATTAACCATTCTGGGCTACAGGAATTGGTTCTCCTACTGAGGGGTTGTAGGTGCCATCATGACCTGAGAAATTGGGTCGTGATAATTTTGCTACTGGATTCTCAATATATGACCTTTAACAATAAGAAAAGATGACTCTGAAAGCAGTGTTTAGAAAAGTGTTCACTTCATCGCTTTAATGGTGAAGCGAAGTGAGGCGGAGGCTGGCGGCCTGGCGCTTCAATGGCCTGAAGCAAGAGGCAAAGCAGTAGAAAGCATGCAATTTCTGAAAACTTCTAAAAAACTGGGCTTTCTTTAGAAAAAAAGAGTTCTAAAAAGAGTTCGACTTAGATTTTATCTTTCATCGACTGCAAGTTCGATGAGTGAGACGTTACTTCTTCCAGGTACATCTTCTTCTCTTCTTCTTCTACTTTTTCTTTTTCTTATTTTTATTCTTCTTCTTCACTCACTTGGAAATATTTTTTTTCAATTCTTGCTCATATTCGCTAGAGATGCACGACTGTTTGCTCCTTTTTTTCAATTCTTCCATCTATTTTCGCTAGACTGTTTGTTGAAGTTCTCTCTATATTTTTCTTTCTGGGCTAGTATAATTTCTATGTCTCTCTTTAACTTTTTATGGTATGGTATGAGTGTAATAGTAATAATACATATAATGTTAATTAAAATATATGAACTTAGCTCAGAGTATTATTTACAAATGTATGTCCAGTAGAGTTCAACCTAAGTTTAATTTATTGCAGGATAAATTTGAGAGTGATGACATGGATAGTAAATGCGATCATATCTTGGCATGGATTAAACAACTATGAAACAAATGGAGAGGACAATTACATTCAAATTATATTAAGGGTAAGCCAATCCAAGAGGCTCTTAAGAATCTGTCGGAGGGAGTAGACAAGACACAATGGGAGTGGTTGGTAAAAGAATATTTTTTTTCAGAAAGTTTTCAGGTTTGACATGATACAAAATTATATAATTTCATATTCTTAGTATGACTTTCAATTGATAATTTATTTATAACATTAGAATTTAATATTATTACACAAAATAGGCGAGATGTAGTAGGAATGCAGCAAATAGAGCTACGTTGAAGAGGCTTCATCATATTGGTAGCAAGTCAATTAGAGATATTATATATCAGAAGGTGATACCATAAAATCTCCTTATATTTTATATTGATGAGGCGGTATTTGACATGTTTACTTTGATGTAAAGGGCGGAAAAAATGAAAAATCACTAGATTTGGCAATAATTTTCTTTTAGACACGCAAGAAGAAAAATACACTTGTTGATGCTGAAATAATTGAAAAACATGTGTGTTTTATTAATTAAACATGTACATTAATTTATTTATATTATTAATTTTGAAATAAATCTATATATATACTTTATTAGGCTCAAATTCAAGAATTGGTTTCGTCTGAACCTTCTCTTTCTACCATAAAGATTATAGAAAAATGCTTTGGACCTCGGACTCAGAGCCATGTATTTGAATTTGGTGGTGGAGTAAAGACAAAAAATTTGAAAGGTGAAACTTCCTCAAAGACTATATTAATGTCAGAAGTAACGTTCGACTCAAGAGGAAAATTATTTTTTTGAAGGATCGCTTGTCTAACGTGAAAAATAAGGTGAAATAATTAAAAAAAATTATTAGCTTAACACTCAAATGTTCAACCTCCGTCATCACCTATTTCTGAGATGAATGACTATACCAGGTTAGTTTAGTAACAGTTTACCCAAAACTTTAAATTTATTTCACTGATTTTAGTTTTTGCATTCTTAAAATAGTCATAAGAACTGATAACTTATTTTCTAATAAAAATATTATAACTATTGATAGTTCATCTGCTCGTCAAATAGTGATAACAGTTTATAGTTGATCTATACAAATCATCTTCTTTTAATTGTTGATTTGCTGCTGTTATCTCAAAATATTATCATTGTTTTACAAGCAGATGATAACTTACTATTTTCTAAAGGCTTACCAACTTGGAAGCATTGAAATGTAGTGGCATTGAATCGACTAAGTTAAAAGTGAATCTTAATTGATGCAAGTACTAAGTATTAGTCTACTGAGGTCGTAGTAGACTAGGACTTGGCACTCTCAAGCTACTATTCTTTGATATCTACTCTAAACCACCACTAATGAAGTATAGACTGCACAAGTTTGGAATCTCAGTTTTAGCTTTTAAGAGACCAATGACTGGTTGCAAAGTTCTTAGATTCACTGATTTTCAACACACTCAATCAGTTTATAGGGGTAAACCAGAATCAAGATATGTTATGGTGGCTATGGCATAACTCAGAAGCTTCTTTGTAAGATCAGTTGAACCACACCAACAATCTAACTGAATTGCAGCCTTGAAAGCATAAATAAAAGGTTAAAATTTTAGATAAGATGGATTGCTTTGTTTGGCTTATAGAAAGGGAGGCATGTTTAACTTAAGAGACCTTAAAAGGAAGGGAACACAACTTTGTTTTCATCTTAGTGGGAAAAATGCGTAAATGAATAGCTACATATTTCTACAGTGTAAAGTGACTACACATTTATGGGACATCTTTCTTATTATGACAGGTTACATAGAGATTGCTACTGAATACAGTTGGCAGAAATAAATGAAAAGAAAGCTCTTTGGTGAAGGGAACAAAGCAAGTTGGAGAATCATAGAGTAATATGGTGTAAAATATGAACTCAAAAGCACTTCCTCAGCATCTTCACCAGCATATATTGTGTAAGTGTTTCCACAGTCATAGTGGATTGAAAGAATTTTGACGGGTTAAAGAATTGTATCCCTCACAAAGAATAATAGTTTATAAATCTATGCGTGAATAATGCTAATAATCGAGCTGAGACAAATCCCATCTTGCATATGGTGGATCATATGTAGGGAGAGGAACTTAAGATGCTCTAAAAATTATTCACTAATTATGTTTACCATTTTCAAGGTAGCATTACTTCAGAACTTGTCAACTTGACTCAACTTCGTATTTTTTAATAAATGAAGACTTTTATTGTCATGCCCCGAGGCTACCCCCTAGACGTAACACAGTGCTTAGTATCACAAGTGACCCAAGCTAACCCATGGTCAGGAATGACTAGATAATTTTCTAATAAAATATGAACTATGCGGAAACCTGAAAGCATTTAAATATTTAAGATGGGAAAGAATCCCAAATATGTCTGAATATAAAATATATATAAGAGTATAATGATATCTGAAAAACAACACTAACAACTCAATAGTTGAATCTAGTCTATGTCTAAAAGCCTCTAACTGATATGAGTTGTTGGGACACGCCCCCAACTAACTCTAATAATCTGAAACAGAGATGTAAAGACTGAAAGATAAAACCATATCTAGCATCCTCGAGATATGGGAACTCACCACTGAAGCTGCTGAGTAAGGACTAGAAATTGAGCTAAGCACGGTCCAGATACTGAGCGCCTGGACCTACATCATACAATAATGTAGCACAAAAGTATACGTCAGTACTTCGAATGTACTAAGCATGCAGGATATGTGCTAAACTGAACAACATAAAGACTGAACATGGAAATACATAATGAAGCATAAACTGAAAGATAAGCTAGAGGCAGCGACCAATTACTAACATGCATATATTATATGCTGAAATGAATAATTGAAATAGATACCGAGTACATAGTTAATGCAATATAAGTCTGGCTGTGGGAGGTACTATTAACCGACATACCCCAAGCTAAGATAACTATGGGGCCAACCTGTAACCCTGGATGGAAAGGTGTTCATACCTTGCCAAGGGTACAAACAAATTTGACATGGATACTCTAAACTGATGTCCGCGAGGGACAAGGGTGTCAAGCCTAATCTGACGGGTGACCTCTTTAGAACCTACGGTAGCGCCGTAGTTCTAGGACTCAGGGACTGCTACCAAAGATTTTAGCCTAAATTAGCGGGTAAGCCTTCATCCCTTCATTCACTCGGTCCTAAGTCTACTCCCAACTGAATACATAAGCAATGAAATGTAAGCTGAAATACTGGATAGCTCAAATACTTATAAGCATTCTAAGAATGCAACATACATATACGGAAACTGATGGCACTCTAATTTTAAAGCATGACTGTCTGAATTATCTGTCTAGCAAGTATAAATTATGAATACTGAATTTTACACAAGCTAGGGTTACCAAATTCTATATATGTGACCATGCTAATTCTCCAAGAAACATGTAATTTATATCACATGAGCAATAACATCAGAATTTCAATGAATCTCTAAGATTTAGGAATCCTAGGTTTGAATAATTCATGAAAACTGAAGAACTGAACTGAATCTAGGGACTTAATGGGTGGAAGGAACCCAATAATGAAATCCCACATACCTGGAGAAGAATCAATGGAGAAATTCTTGGATTTTAAGGGCAGAATTAGAAGGAATCTTCTGCTTGTTCTTGAGAGAAATTATCGCCTCTTTTATCCTTTTCTTTCTAAGTATGTGAGGATTTTTGGAGAATAGGTGATTTAGGTAGTTTTTGACTAATTTACTAGGCTTAAACTAAGCAAAACAACGTAACTTTGGCTTTAAAAGAGGTAGGAAAAGTCTAGAATGCCCCTGGAAATTTTAAAAGAAAATTGTTGAAATTCACGACTCAGGTTCCACGGATGGAAACCACGACTCGTGGAAACTTCCACGGCTCATGGAACCAGGTCATGGTTTCTTGTGCAGGAAATCTGGGCTACTGGAAAGTGGTTCCACGAGGGTGGTCCATGTCACGCCCTGAGGCTACCCTCTAGACGTAACATGGGACCTGGGACCACAAGTGCCCCAAGCTAACCATTGGTCATAGCGCAACTCAGGTATATCAAATAAGAATAGCGGAAGCATAATAAGAACTAGATAACTCAATTCCATAAGCTAAAAATCAAGAGGAACATGATCCTAAGAAGACCCGAATACTATCTATGTCTGAAAAGCCTCTACACATGACATAAGGAGTTGCTAGGACAAGACCCTAGCTAACTCAAGGTACGAAAGTAAATAATCAAAACTAGCTAGAGTCATAACTAGCCCTCAAACAATGAGGACTCACCAACACTGACTAGATACGGCCTGCGGTCTCTATCCACGTGCCTGAGGGAGGGAACCTAAATCTGCATCATCAAGAGGATGCAGCGCAAAATATGTGTTTGTACTATAGGATGTACCGAGTATGTGAGATATGCATGATCATGATAAAAACATGCTTAAGATGAGCTCATTTGTAAAAAGATATAGTATAAGAAATTATCAAGATATAAGACATAAAACATGAAGTAAAGTCAAAGTTTAAAGTAAAGTATTATATAACTTCATAGCTTGAAAATATTCATATGGGAGTTTCTCTTAACCTACATAAACTATGTTGATCTACATGGAGTCCAGTATCATGCACCCACACTGAAAAAGGTTGTCCTAACCAGCCAAAGTTAGAACCATGTCATAAGGATCCGTTCATAAGCCACAGAGGGCAACCTACGATGGCAACATAGTTTTGGACTTGGGTTATCTAGAACTCTTATTGCTCGATGCTAAATACTACTCTCAAAACATATAACATGAGGCTCACATACATGTGACATATCTAGATGTCAAGCTTTTTCATAAACATGTTCATAACCCAGATCTTCATACTACTCATGAACCGTGGTCTAGAAAATGAATCATGAGTATTGATGGCACATCGGGTGTCTTGTCTTGCACAATAATTCGTAACTTGAAAACCGGCATGATTCTAGTTGAATTTTCATAATAACATATATTTTTATATAACATAGGAACTAGGCATGCACTTGCTTGATAATTCATGAGAATACATGTTATCAAATACCCAATTTACTTAAATCAATTCATGTATGTAGGATTTACCACAATTAGCCTTCAATTCATGAAATAGGAGTTCACACTAAAAAAAACCATGAAAATCATGTAATTTAACATAATTTCATAATAGAATCATGAGAAGACATTTTATAACAAAACCCATAAGAATTGGGTAAGAACCCTAACTTGAAAATTCATGAAATCAAAATAGAATTTAGGGGTTTTGGGCACAAGGGTGAAAGGAACCCATTGTTGAATACCCACATACCTTGATTGCAGCTAACCCACTTGAAATTGAAAAGAAAAAGGAGACTTGAACTTGGAGCTTGACACTTGGAGCTTGAAGGAGTTGTTTTCCCAATTGGTAGATGAATGAGGTAATGAGAAGGGACTTAGGCTAATAGGTTTAGAAATCATGCTAAAAATGGTCAGAACGACCTCACTTAGGAGTTAAAAGGGTGGGTAATTATGAAAATACCCCTGAGATTTAATTAAGAAAAGCTGTAAAAATTTCCCGCCTTCAAGTTCCAAGGATGGGTTCCACGGGTCGTAGACTGAACAACGACTCGTGGTTCCCACTCGTGGCTCCTGAGCCAAAAGATAGGATGCATAATAGGTTCTACGAGTCAACAGGACGACTCATAAAATGGACTACGGTCCATAGACCTGAGTCGTAGTCCTTGGGGAATTTGTCAACCCTCAGATCAAGTTCCACGAGTCTATACTACAGTCTGTAGGATGAACCACGATCCGTAGAATTAACTTATGGTTCTCAGACCAGAGGTTGAACTACAAAAGACAAACCACGGCTCCATTCCACGACTCGTAGTTCAAACCATGGCCTGTGGTTTGGACCCGTGATCCCTGAAAAGCTAAAAAAATTCTAAGATTCTGAGTTTAACAGCTGAATAAGTTTCTGGGGTGTTACAATATCTCCCCCTTAGGATCATTCGTCCTCGAATGAAGACTAAACATGTCACGACCCGATTTCTCGGTCATGATGGCACCTACAACTCCCGGTAGGTGAACCAATCCCTGTAGCCCAGAACAGTTAGTAAAAGGGCTACTATCTAACAAATAGAGGAACAAGACGAATAAAATAGATAACAGGAGTATATACATATACATATGCGGAAATTAACTCAACCCCAAGACCTGGTATCATAGTACAGAGCCAAACTACATACATGGAGTACAAATAAATCAAAACTATATATACAGATGTCTCTGAATGGTAATAGAGTACATGAAGCAAAATATAAACTAAAGCTAAGCTCCGATCGCCAAGAGCTCACCCTCAGCCTGAAGTAGTCCCCAACAGATCTCCAAGCACGAATCGCAATGATCTAACGGCGATGGCCCACGCTAGGATCTGCACCCAAAGATGCAGGGGGTAGGGGTGAGCACCAAATGCGAAGCATAAGGTACCCAGTAGGTATCATAGGCCGACTGGGCACATATAAGATAAAAGCGCAGTAATAGACAGAATAGAAGCAAGTAGTCACAGAAACCAACGAAAGGTACACAGGAACTAGCCCAGAGGGAAATCAACAGAACCACATGTAAGGCTAGCAAGCAGAATATACACACAAAAGGCACAGGTGAAAGTAAGAAATAACGCACCTGGGGTCCTTGCAATAACAGTGTATATAAAATAAGTTTACGAAATGGATGATATACCGGTAACCTCAAGTGTAAGAAGAAGAGAGAAAGAGTAATAATAGGCATGCTCAGAG